>JANBOH010000059.1:0-60999 GCA_027478445.1 Coemansia asiatica
GCGCAAAGTGCCTGCATTGCAGTATCTCTTTTACCTGCAGCAAATAGGCCTGGCCATGTCACCCTTATCCAACAACGCCCTGTTCCTGGTATATGAGCGCAACCCATTCAACACGTATTTCCAGCGCGGTCTCAACGTCACTCTGTCCACCGATGACCCCCTGCAGTTCCACTTTACCAAGGAGCCTCTGATGGAGGAGTACTCTGTGGCTGCGCAGATATGGAAATACTCGAGCGTCGATATGTGCGAATTGGCCATGAACTCGGTTATCCAGAGCGGCTTTGAGGCTGAGATCAAGAGACACTGGATTGGCAGAGAGTATCTGGAGACGGGGCAGACCGAAGTCCATAAAACTAATGTGCCACTGTGTCGCCTTAAATACAGGTCGTCGACTTTGCAGCAGGAATATGCGATCATTGGTCAAATGAGCAAGGAAGTGGGGGGAGGGGGAATGAATGAGTAGAGTTTTCATTTTGTTAAAGACTAAAAGATGACAACCATAAAAAAAATACTTTTTTTTGGCTAACATGGACCACAAAGGAACTTGTGATGTGGTCAGGTTTATTAAGGAGAATTTTCTGTTTAAAGATGCTGGAAGCTAGTCGGCATTTAAATGTAATATAATAAATTTTACTCATTTACATTTTGTTTAACTTTATTTATTTACAATAAAAAAAACGCTTGCAATCTCTTTTGTAGAGCCACAAAAAAAATTTTTTTTTTTTTTAAAAACGATCTATTCTAATAGAGTTTAGCCAATTGAATTAGACAGTATGTCAACGTTTGGCTCAATAAAGTAAAGTGGTAAGCTCTTTGAAATAACCATTTTTAAACAGGCAAAAGCATTTTATAAAGGATCCCACGCTGTTTAAAGATAGGCCTAATAAGCAAAAACTACGTTATTCTTTTATATTAAGATTTATTTTACTGTTGAACCCGGGTAACAAAAGTCTTGCTAACTGTAAAAAAAGATGCATATTTTAAATTTAAAGCAAACTAATTCCTTTGACTAATCTTATAAAAAAAAAAGTAAAAGGAAAAGTGTGAGTTTCAAAGCATCTATTGTTTTCAGCAAGCTTTTTTTTTTTAAAAAAAAAAAAGGAAAAAAAATTAAGAAGAAATGTTGAAAAAAAAATAAATAATAAAAAAGTAGTCGAAATATTTATTTTTTCAGACAGAAATTTTAAATAAATTCTCAAGGATTTACTCCAAGAAAAAAAATTTTATAGTTTTATAATACTACATCATAATTATTGTTTTTCTTTACTTTATTATACTTCAACAATGAAATCTGGTATTTCAATTGCTTCCGTCTTCTTTTTTGCTGCAAACCTTGCATGCACAGTGAATGCGCAAACCTATATGACTGGCATCAGCATGTATGGTGACACTGCTGGCCATTCTGATGCGATTCTTCCTTACTACTCTATCAAGGATTTTCCCGTCATGGACTTCGAGTCTGACGATCTTCGCTGTCGCACTACGGAGACTGACATTAGTGTCACTGGAACTAAGGTGTTCCAAGTAGCTAATGCCGGCGATACAATCACCCTGTACTGGGACCCAGACTCCAAGACCATTGTTACCAAGGAAAGCTCTCCAGAGTATATCAATGGTCCATGCATGGTATATATGTCGCCAATTGAAAATGATGCCAAGAACGGCTGGTTCAAGATCTATGGAAGCGGTCATGAAAACGGCAAGTGGTGTACCGACGCTATACGTGAAAGAGGCGGCAAGCTCGATGTCACCATTGACGCTTCTATCGCTCCTGGCAAGTATTATCTGAGAGGTGAGACTATCGGTCTAAATAACTCTGAGCTTAGTAGCTGGGACGACTATACTCAGGGTGCACAGTCGTTTGCCAACTGCGCAGTCATTGAAATTGTTGCAGGCGGTGATGTCGTGCCAGATGGTGAAAGTATCCCGGGAATTTATAACAAGAATGACAAGGGTCTTAAGGGCAATTTCTCCGATGCCAATGACGGCTACGAGATACCTGGACCAGCCGAGTACAAGTCAAGCGAAGGGAATGGTAATAAGTCTAGCAAGAAAGTATCGTCAAAAGGCCAATAAATCATAGTTGTCTTTTTTTTTTTATTTAACGTTGCTAATATATAAATTTGAGTGTAAAATATGCTAAATATTTGTTGTTTTTTTTTTTCATTTCAAGAAAGAATATGTTTATTTTTTTAAAAAAAAATAAAGTCGATTAGCATCAATGTATTCGGATCGTTATAATCCAACATGTTTTGACAATAATCTTTTGGCCTTTATGATATATAAAATCTATTTTTGCAATTTGCAAGATAAAAATTTTTTTATTAACAGTTTTATATAAATTGGAAAGAACATGTCCAGTTAGTTCTATATCTCCTTAGCATTGCACAACATTCTATTTTCCTTTTACTCCATAATAGTTTATTATAATGCAGGAGTCTTTGCAGTTTTGGGTACCTATCTATCCTTATAGCTGCCCAGTATGCGGCATAGGGTTTTTAACAAAGGAAGGCGTTGCTACACATTTGTTTTTCAAGCACGACTACAGACTGGAATAATGATTAGATATTTTTAAATAAATATAATAAAACTGTTTTTTCCTGTCAAAACACAAACAACACTAATTAATTTTTTTTTAATGATGTACACAGAGATATGCTTTATGTGAATACAGAAACTTGAAATGGTATGAACATTAGAGCATGCCGAAACAAAAAATAAAAATAAAAAGTGACTAAGAACCTGCGTGACCCGAAAAAAAGGGAGTTTATTTTCAAGAGCATATGCTGAGTCATATGCAAAAAAAATTTTGAATTAAATGTGATGCACCATGAGGTAAATACTACTACTTTTTTTATTAAAATTCTACGACAATAGCGGAATAACAAGTAAATTGACTCTTAATTGTACAATGCAATTTACAAAATAAAAATTTTTTTGCATGTTATTCACTCGTTTTAAAGAACAAGTGCAGAGCTCCATTGCGCCACATGCGCACTGTTCACTGTTAAAAATGACACCATTCGACAAAAATAAAATGATTAGCAAATAATAAAGAAGAGAAAGAAAAAAATAAGAGAAAAAGGGTCATTTTTTTAAAAAAAAAAAAAAGCCATTGTGACTAATTATTGTTAAAATTTTTTGGCGCAAAAATAAAATAAAGTAATAAATTATATGCGACGTAAGGTTATAAAAGGAACCAGCGATTGACTCTGCTTTTCTTTTTTTGCATATTGCAAGTTAATCAACATCTTTGATTAATCAAGACTACAAAAAATCGCCCAGATTTAAAATATATTTCAATGAAGCGTATCACTTGTATAGCAGCAACACAAGGGACCATTGCAAGCTTCTCACAGCAGACGTATTATTGTGATATATGCAAAAGATATTTTAAATTACCCATAGATCTAGAATTTCACTATGAGATTTTTCATCCACCTCCAATGCTGTAAAAAAAACTAGTAAGAAAATCTATTATTTTAGCAATAACTTTTTTGATATATTTTTTATGATAATAAAAATAAACAATCAATTATCAAACAATGTTTTGAATAGAAAAATATGATTCATCATCGTTTAAAATATATTAATTATATTCCTTTATATTTAGCAGTAAACTGAGAAAAAAAAGAAAGAGAGAAAAATGAATGCTGTGCATTTCAGATAACTGCCACAAAACATGTGCTTTTTTTCCCTTCATGCCAAGTATAAAAGAAAAATTGATTTCCTTACGATTTTTGCAAGTCAACTCATTTCCTTTCTAAATTCTCCATTTTTCATATTAAAATATCAAAAATTTAATTTTATTATAGCAATGTCTATCAAATTACTTTTAAAGAAACCAGAAAGTTTACGTCATGCAAATAGGGGCTATGTCTTTTGCAAGTACTGCGGCAAAATGTACAACTCATTGGAGAACCTTCAGATTCACATGCTCAACAAGCATGGAATGAGTATTCCAGGAACGAGTTAGCAAAATAATATTTTTTTCTCTGAATAATACAAGCTTGTAATAATCTAAGAACAATTTAAATAAACTATTATTAAAACCTTGAACTATTGTAGAATAAAAGTAACAGTTGCAATGTAAAGCTGGAATATTGTTCCTAATATGATAGAATAGAATAAAATATAAACGACATAAATTTAAAAAAAAACCATTAGTAATGCCATGTGAAATAAAACTGTGAACTATTTAAAGATTTTTTTCATATTAAAGCTAAATGTGAAAGCTTAACATTAGATGCACCATACAACAATATTTCATTACTTAAACCTCTCCAAAAATAATATAATATAATGAGGATTTGTAATTTTACAACGTTTACAGATGCTTGCACTCAAGAAAATGCAAAAATTTTTTGCCCCTACTGTGACCGCTTCTATAAAAACATGAGTAAGCTCACAGAGCATATAAGACTGGATCATTAAAATAAAGACGCTATTTTATTTAACAAATAAATAAGCGATTCCAATAATAGAATTTTGTAATACTTATAATTATAGTATTGGTTGGATTTAATATTGGTTGGATTTAAATAAAAATGTTTTTTTCAGGGTCTACATACTAATTAGAAATAAAAAACTATTGAGAAATCTCTGCTAATGCAGTCAGCGCGCTCGTGATAAATTGGAATGTTGAAAAAAGGCTAAATTAAATGAGTTGGTTTGGAGTGTAAGGTAATAGAACCAAGTGATTATTAGACCAATGTCAACACGTTTACTCATTAAAATTATTAATATATTGTTTTAAACTTTGCTCAATTGTAAAATAAAAGTAGCCGATGCAATATAAAGCAGTAAATATGTTTTACAATTAGATAACAAAAAAAGTGATTGCAATCTATATTTATTTGTAAGTGTAAAAAGTTGACAATATTTTTTTTAAAAAATTTTACATTTAAAAAGCAAATGTGCATGTTCAATATTAAATTTATCACAAAACATTATCACATTATTCAAAGTTTTTACAAAACGTATCTTTCTAAAGTTTATTTTATCATGATTAATAATACTTGCACTCAAGATATTGCAAATGAGCTTTGCCCTTTCTGTGGGCTAAAATTTAATAATATGACTCAGGTTGTAGAGCATATAAGACGCACGCACGTTAGCGAAGATACTGCATGAATTTGCAGGAACTTGAACGGAGCCAAAGGAAAAACTTTATTTTTGTTGCGTATAATCGTAGCATTTGTTTAATTTAATTTTGGCTGGAATTAAATAAAAAGTAAACTAAGAAAGTTTTAATTTAATAGAAAAGAAAAAAATCAATAATTATAGATAAAATATATATATATATATATGTTGTTTCAGGCTGCGTGCTTGTGATATGTTAGGATGCTGAAAAAAAAAATTACAAAAGGTGTATTGGTTTTTAATGCAGGGGCTACCTCCGTGTAGTTTTTGGATTATCAACAAAATATTTGTTTGATAAAACATCAATAAATTATTCTAAACATTGAGCTATTGTAAAATAAAAGTAGCTGACGCAATTCTAAGCTAAAATATAATCTATGATAAGATAGCAGAGAATGTGATTGCAATCTATTTTTAGTTGTAAAAGTAAAAAAAAATATAAATAATGTAACAAGTTAGAGTACCTTTATTATAACTGCGCATAGAGAATAATAATAAAATAAGATTGTTTTACATATAAAAGGCTAATATGTGAAAGTTTGGCATTAGATATATCACGCAACAAGGTTTTATTACTTAAAAATTCAAGACATATATGTATATATATTATTTCCTTAAAAGCTTCTTTTCATAATGGTTTTTGATACTTGCGCTCAAGATTATGCAAACATTATCTGCCAATACTGTGGCAACTACTATGATGCTATGGGCCAGCTCCTGGATCATATAAATCGCGAACACAATAAGTAAAATTTTATTTGATTTTATAAAGAAACCAATTAAATTAGAATTTAATTTAAATATTAAAAATCATAATTTTCAATTATTTTCAAAAGTAGTAATCTTTATATGAAACAAATAATCAATAAAATGCGCTTTGCCATTTTTTTCCCTTTCAAAACAGTGCATAGGAATTAACATTAATCCTTGACAAGTTTTTTTTTTAAAGCAAATACTTCTAGTTTCAAATACTAGTAGCATTTGGACAGTCATCGCGTGACGCATTAGTGTATGCTAGCCACACATCCATCCATGCAACAAGAAAATACGCAATAGACATGTAAAAAAATATATAGAGCAGGAAAAAAAATATTCTATTTAACTTTTTTTAAAGACCTTTTGCTAAACAAGAAAAGTACATTATATTTGGTTTACCATGCACTCCCACACTTCCTCTATTATTATATTACAAAAAAAAAGCAGCATATCTTTGTTATTTAATTTATTAGCAACGTTAATTTGATGCACACAGAGATAACAAAAGGGAAGCCCAGTGCCTGGATAAGCAACATCAAGGGCCGTATCAAACAAATGTACGATAGGCAGAAACTGGCAGAATGGCTGGGCAATCCTCTATTGTACGCAGGGCCGTTCCCTGGCATCGGGATGTGCGTTGCGTTTTCAGGCAACCACCAGACAGCTAGTGCTAGGAGCCGTCAGCGCTTTAGCATGGACCAGACGCTGGACGTCGCCGATGCAACCACTGCACTGACCCATCATGGATATGGCCAGGACCGTGTTGATGATAAGGACAAGGACAAGGATAATGACGTGGACGATGCAGCGACGCTGCTAGAAAAATAAATATCGAATGCATTCTTAGTAAAAAAAAAAAAAGAGAATGCTTGCAGCCAATCATACAGATACACAACAGAAAAAAAAAGAAAAAAAAAAACAATAAAAAAGAAGAGCCGAAGTTTGGAATACAAAAATGCCAAGTAAACCATTCCAGAAAAAAAAAATACGCTTCTCTTTCTCTTTCTTTTTATTTCCGGTGCTTGAAATTAAAAACTATTAATCATCCTTTTTTTAAGATTCTCAATTGCCTTCGACCTTTAACGATATATATATATCTCTCTCTCCATATTCACTCTTTACTTTTTCTTGATGAGTGACGCAGGGCTACTTGTTGCGTACGCGGCCATTGGCACGATGGCAGTGGTGCCAATTTACTACGGGGCGCATGCGACGCTGGGACGGGTAAAAAGCAGCGATGCGAAGAAGCATGAGCATGAGCAGTTTCCCGAGTATTCGGACTCTGAAGACGAGGAGGACGAGGAGACAGAGTCAGTGAGCGCCAAGGACGCGTACATGTTTCCCGTGTATGGGTCGATATCCTTGTTCACACTGTATGTGGTGTTCAAGTATGTGAATCCCGAGTGGGTCAACTACCTGCTGTCGGGATACTTTGCATTGCTGGGCGTGGGTGCACTGGTGTATGTGGGCGAGCGCATGGTCAAGGGGTTGACGGGGGTCAAGCTGCCGCTGTACCATCTGAGCCTGGTGCACCGCAAGGAGAAGCAGTTCGACGTGCGGTTCACGCAGCTGCACGTGGGTCTGGCAGCAGTGGCAGCAGTGCTGGTAGGCGTGTATCTGTGGACAAAGAACTGGGTGGTCTCAAATATGCTTGGGCTGGCATTTTCTTTTTGGGGTCTGTATCTGGTCCGGCTGGATTCGTTCAAGGCAGGAATGATTATGCTGGCAGGGCTGTTTGTATACGATATCTTTTGGGTGTTTGGCACCGAGGTGATGGTGTCTGTGGCGACAAAGTCCGAGGTGCCGATCAAGGTGGTGTTCCCCAAGGCCTTGTTCCCTGCCGACGGCGCATTCAAGATGACGATGCTGGGTCTGGGCGACATAATCGTGCCTGGCGTGTTCCTCAGCCTGTGCCTGCGCTTCGACAGGCACCAGTTTTTGAGCGGCCTGGGCTATGCCAAGGACAAGCCGCTTCCAGCAGCGCTTGCTGGGCGTCGTCGCAACTTTGCGTTCCCGACGCCCTACTTCAACGCGGGCATGGCAGCCTATGTGGCTGGGCTGGCGACGACCATTGCGGTGATGCACGTGTTCAAGGCTGCGCAGCCAGCGCTGCTATATCTGTCGCCAGCGTGCATTCTGTCGGTGGTTGGCACGGCGCTGGCACGCGGCGAGCTGTCGCAGGTGCTTGGCTACACCGAGGAGAAAGATAACAAGGACAAGAGCGCTGACAAGGACGGAGCTGCAGCAGCGAGCACAACAAGCAGGGGCCGGCCCAGGAAGTCGACCGACGACGGTGGCGAGGCTGTGGCGGCAGAGCAGCAGTCTGTGGTGGTGCAGCACCGGTACAACCTGCGCAACCAGACGCACGGGGCATCGGCGGGGATGAGCGGCGGCGAGCTGGCAGACGACGAGCAAGAGGAGAACGCGCCTGGCGAGTCGGCTCGCGACGAAACACCTGTTGGCGTGTCCTCGTCTGATGATGATAATGGTGATGACAATGATGATGTGCCTGAGCCGGTTGCTGCGAGCGGCACGAGAAGCAAGAAGAAGAAGCCTGGGCCAAAGCCAAAGGGCGCCAAGACCAGATCGAAGAAATGAAAACAGGAGAGTTACACTATTTCTCTTTTTAGATCGATCATGGCGTAATCAGCTACAAACGCAGAGACGTTTTATTTAATCTTTTTTTCACTAACTACTTTTTGACTGCATGCATTGATTTCGCGTGTACTTTTTGTTTCTTCCTTTTGTTTTCTTTCATTTATTTGGCATAAAAAAGTTTTTTTTTTTTTAGTTTTCAATCTGTTACACATTACATTAATATTTGGCAGCACAGGCATAGACCACATCTCCTTAATTAGATTTATTTTACTTTTGTTTCAGATTAGACGGGCGATGGGATGCAGCGCACATACCCTGCAATTCCCAACCGGACACCCGAGCAAGAAAAGCGCACCACCATGTCATGCAAAAGCAGCCCGGCCTCTATTAAGACGCAGCCATACGACAATACAGAGCCATTTAGGCACGGAGCTTTGGTGCAGAGCAGCCCGATCTCCGCCGACAAGCTCTATGCCACCAAGAAACCATCGGAAGAACCATCGGAAGCGGGGGAACCGCGGATCAGCGCAATCCTATATAAGCGCGTCAGCGACAATGACAATGACAAGGACAGCGACGAGTCTGGGGCAGACAGCGGGCCGCTAAGCATCCACCTATTCTCCGGCGTTAACCTGATTGGCCAACCGCCTCCCAGCACAGCAGACCATGGCGAGCTAAACGTGGACCAAACAATAAACAAGATAGAGCTGGAGGACAAAGGAGTGAGCGTGGTGATCGAGATAGACCAAGAGGAGGGAGTTTTTGTTCTGCATGACTGCGGATCGACCACTGGCGTGTTCCTGGGACACCGACGGACGAGGGTGCGCCCGGGGATCAGGTACTTTTTGAACGACGGGAAGCTCGTCAGGCTGGGGTCGCGGTGCTTCTGGTTCCACGCTGTCGATAATGCCCGGGGATGGTCGAGGTCGCCGTCGCCGCCGTGGAATATTCGCTCGCACCTAGCTGCTGCTACAGCTGCTGCGGGGTCTTCTGCTACGCTTGGCGCCGGTGTACCGGCTGCTGATGCAAATAAGCAGATGGTGGGCACCAACGGTGTTGATAGCAAGTCGCTGGGTCGTCGCGCGGTGGTGCAGCCGGGCCGTCTAAGACGCGAAACAGCCGCGGCTCCTATAAGCACGTGCCATTCAATAGAGGCCTCGGATTCAGCAGACGCGTTGCCGTTGTTTCTCCTGGGCTCGCCAGACACCAAGTCTCTGGGTCTAACGCAGATGGTCGACTTTGACGCAGGGGACTTTGACGCAGGGGACTTTGACGCAGGGGACTTTGACGACATGGATTGCGCGCTCTCCGACACCCAGCCCACGTCTAGTTTCTCGCCCGACATGGCCGACGACCTCTCCTCGATGATACACTGCGACGATGGCGATGGCGATGGCGATGGCGATGGCGATGGCGATGGCGATGGCGATGGCGATGGCGATGTCGATGACGATGGACCCAGGGAAGCCGTATCGGCAGCAGACCAGCTATTTGCACGTGTCACGCTTGGTCTCACACAAGCGGTGGTAGAGTCGCAGCCACGGTTATTGACGCAGGACTCGCACTACCAGGCGCCCTCGCAACTGTCCTTGTCCTACCCGCCTGACGCCAGCCCACGCATCTCTGGGCTGCGTGTGGCCGAGTCGCCGCGAGCATCGCCTGGGTTGCAACTGGCGAATAGCCCGTTGCTGCCGCCAAACCTTACTGCTGGACCGTCGCAGATGAGCCAGGAATTGCCAGCGACTCAGCCTAACTCGCCTGCGAGACAGCCGCCCAAGGATAACGATGGTAACGAGCTGTCGGAAACAGAGCATCTGCCGCAGCCGTCAGCTATGGTCTATGCGCCGAGCCGCGTTGTCCTGGCGGTTGCGGGTGAGGCGAGGCCGCGGTACCCTTATGACTTTGACGGATTGGGCGAGTATCTGAAGGAGCTGGCTGAGAGCACGCCCAGGACGCAGTCTGACCCCGACGTGCCATCGAGCGAGGAAGAAGGGCGAAAGGAGCAGCCGGTGCCGAGCATCAGCAGCGATTTCTCGTCGCAGCAACTCCTATCGCCACCGCCGATCATTCGGGAAAAGAAGGAACCCCCGGTGCGTGGCAGGCTGCAGCGGCACCGTCGGTCCATCGACAGATTCACTGACAGCGGCAGCAGCAGCAGCTTGTCTGAATCAGACACCACGCCCTTGCGCACTGAGCCTTCACGGACACAGTCAGCAGGGATCACAGCCATCCGCTCGATGCCGTCGCAGCGATTCAATGCAAAGCCTCTGGGCATGTCAGCGCGCAGTCGCATAAGACCGCAGCCACAGCTCAAGCTCCTCCAATCATCGGGCGCCTCTTTATCGACTCCGTGGCTGTCCAGTCGCAGCGCCCGGTCTTCTGCCCATACGCCGTTTAGAAGCGGCGCCACTACGCCGATCGCCTCCGGTCCGCCGCCTCCCCCCACCGGCGGATTCCCCGACGGATTCCCCGACGACGACGCGCTACTCGCTCCGCTCACCGCCTCCCTTGCCACCCGCACAACACAGCGTGCATTGCGTAGCAAGCGGCGACATACACAGGGCGGCATGCCCACGCTACAAACTGTGAGCAGCCAAAGAACCAGGGATGCCTCTGGCACGCTGGACACACCAACACGTAGCAATAAACCGTCTCGAACCAACACAGGCGAGCTGCTTGTCGCTACGAAGGAGGAGGAGACCCTGGATAGCATGGATCTTCTGCCGTCGTCGCCGCAGCTGCCGCATCCCAGCGTACTCCTGCAGTCGCGGTCCGCCGACGACACCCCACAGAAACAAGCAGGCGCACTACTGCTGCCGACAAAAATCCCAAGGCTGCGCTTGCGCTGCAGGGACGCCATCAACGACGAAAACGCGAATGGTGGGTGGACCAGGGCGGACGAGCAGAGGACGCCGGAGGCACCATTGACCAGACGCAACGGCATTAATAATGGGCGGCGCGTGGGTGCGCGGAGACAGTCGTCGGTGACGCCCACTGGCCACAGGGGGTCGTTACGCGAGACGCTGCGTAAGCTGCCAGGTGCGCGTGGTGTGAGCCGCACCGGACTGACGTCTAAACGCCGTACGACGCTTAGATCGGCTCGAGCCGCCCTGCATACCGCAGCGGACAGCGACAGCCTGACCAGCAAACGCACCGTTGACTCACCAGTACCGGATAGTACTACTAGCCCACATAGCATAAAAAAGAAGGACGATGGTGTGGTGGTGGTGGTCGTGATGTTTACTGGGTTCGAAGATAGTGAGCAAAGGGAGCGTATGGCACGGGTACTCGAGACACAAGGTGTCAGGGTTACCGATGATCCGCTGGAAGCCACCGTGTGTGTTGTGAGCAGCCAGAGGCTTAGTCGTACGCTGAAGGTCCTCTGTGCCATGGGCCGCGGTATCCCCATAGTCACCACAGCATGGCTCAACGAATCGCCCCTATCCCTATCGACCGCTCAGTCCTATATACTCTGCGACCAGGCGACCGAGGCCGAATGGGGCATCTCCCTGCGTCGCACCTTGGATACAGCTGCGAAAAACAACGGCTCTTCTGCAACCAAGCTGTTTGCTGGGTTCTGCGTCTACGTGGCCAGGGACGTCGAGAGCCCTAGTCCGAAGAGCCTGGCCACCATGATACGCGCTGCTGGCGGCCACCTCCTCAACAACCACAACAACAACAACGACAATAATAAACTCTGTGCAACAAAGCATCAGCAACAGCAGAGACTTGCCAGGAAATCCTCAGCCATCGTCGATACTGGGCGCGCAATGTCAATGGAGATTGGTGATATGGTGGTCGAGCACATGTTTATGTCTAACAACAGCAGCAGCAGCAGCAGCAGCACGGAGCCCGACGACGACTCTGATGACGAAGACTGGACCATCGAGTCTGTTAATAGGAGTAAACCACGCAAAGCAGCCAAAACTACCAAAAAACGCAATACACCACTGCTAACCACCGAGTCGCCCAGTGTAGATGAACCGAAACCGACCGATGCTGTTGTGGATGCGAAAACCTCAGGCGATCTTTTTCTGGATCCCTCATGTGGTCGCCACGACATGGACTATTTTCTGAGTGCGCGGAGAGCTGAGTTGCTGATTCCCGATGATACCAGGCTTTTGGTAATCTCTGCATCGGAGGATCCTGCCATTAGGAACAAATGGGCTGGACATCAGGCGTTGGTTGTCTTGCCTGAGCTGATCATTCAGAGCATCATACATGGCCGCTTGATGTTTTGAAAAAGAAGAAAAAAAAAAGATTAATAATTTTTTTTTTTTTGGTTTGTTTCTTTTTGTAATTTATTTATTTATATATTTTTAGTTTTTATGCACATGATCGATTTCTCCCACACCGTTGTTGATCTATTGGTTGATCCACTAGGGAGTTGCTGCGCACAGTCAGTTTTCTTTTTGTCTTTCTTTCTTTCTTTCTTTCTTTCTTTCTGGTTACACACTGTTGGCCAATTGGAGCAAGTACTGACACATGCTTAAGCCAAGAAAAAAATAAAAAAATAAAAAAAACGCATTATTTGTCATACAAATAAAGATAAAGACAAGGATGTGTGGTTAATGCATTATTATATGTCGGAAAACAAAAAATAAAAAAAAGATTAAAAAAAAACTTTTTAAACCGCATCTAGACTTTATTGTTATTATTTTTTCATTCTTGTATTTTCGATCTAATTGTTCTCAACCATATAATATATATATATATATATAAAATATCTCCATATTTTCTATATTTTATGTATTTTTACATGTCGGATATATTGCCCCCAGTAACACCTGTGAAGAAACGTGCACAGGTGAAGAATGCCTGTGTAAACTGCCAACGTGCATGCAAAAAATGCGATTCCAATAGACCCTGCCAGCGCTGCATCAAATACAGTCTCCAGGAGACCTGCAAGGACTCTATGCGCAAACCACGGGCCAAGGGCATCAAAAGAGGTCCGTACAAAAAACGCAAACGCCCAGAAGACATGCATCCGCCAGAAAAAGGAGGTCGGGCATCGGCATCAGCTAGTATTGCGCGCAAAACCAAATACCTGGATCAACCATCCGATGACGACAATGATGATGATGATGATGATGATGAGTTCACCACATGTTCTCCTCCTGCGCCCAGTGGGTCAGCCACATGGGAGTCCACCGGACTGGTCACGCCAAGGAGCACGCGAAGAACAAAACACTTTGAGACCCAAGTTGAATTGTCCGAGAACAGCGGCCAGGGTATCCATAGAAGCAAGGATCTGGGAAGAGGTCCGTTGTTGGGAACTTTTGATGATACAACACCAGCAACCCCTGTAGTCTCGCGACTTCTGATGCCCAAATTGTCAGTATCACCGCTCAACCTTCTCTCAGACGTCGCCTTGCTCAGCAGCAGCAACAACAGCAGCAGCCACTCGACCAACCCACCATCCTCTCCATTGCTCCCCAGCATCCGCAAGCACATCCCGCCGTTATCTGCCTCGCGCTTCGACTTTACCTACCACCGCGTACCACCACCGCCGCCTTTACCTTCCACTGGTGATTTCTCGCGCCCGGCGACTGCCACCAATAGCCCGCTGGTCACAGGAAATAGCAAGCGGCAGAAAGATGTGGAGTTTGCTGAGATGCAATCATCATGTTCGCCCACTGTGGAATGTCAGGGGGATAGGAGGGACAGTAGGGCGGTGAGAAGATTGTCGCAGTTGCTTAGTCGCGCTCGGATAGATGATGGGGATAGAGATAACGGTGCTGGAACATCCAGTATCGCAGGTACAACACCATCATCTGCTAATACTCCGTTCTTCTGATAATGGGCGGCTATGCAGACGATCAAGAAACGCATTAGCCAGCATCAATTATCTGCACAAGCCCCGTTGATCTGATGATCCTACATGTAAAAAAAAAATATATATATATATAATTGATTATACTAAATAGATTTAGAATTTATAAATGTATGTATGTGTGTGTATATGATGGGATGAATTGTAAACAAATTAAAGCTGGAGGAAGTTTTGGGAGGGAGGAAGGGGATCAGGTGCTAATTAAAACAAAATCAAAGCGCAACATGGGAGAATTTGACATGCAAGGTGTCTAATTGTCCTTTTTTGGGGGGTTTGTTTTTTATTCTTCTTAACAAGCACTCTTTTGTTCCACACAATACTCTTTCCCATGAAAAAAAAAAAAAAAATAGATAGAATCTGATCAACTTTTAAATCCACCTCCCTTTTTTTTTACCTTCTTTTATTCACAAATACCCTTATTTTTTATCTTTATCATCATATTAACTCACATAATAATAGACTTGATAGACTTGATATAGACAAGTTTAATTCTTTTTTTTTTTTTTGGTAGATGGTCAAAATCTCGGTGAACGTCGAGTCTCCAGCGTCTTCCTGGATCACAGTGAGCTACAGCAAGGCGTCCGGGGACACAGGAATAACAGTGGACCCCCAGGACTCGGGCATCAGAGTCAAGGCCCACAGCATCGGTATCATAGGCGCCGGGCCAGCTGGGTTGGCCTCAGCCAGGGTATTGCTGGAAAACGGGTTTACGCAGATAAAAGTCCTGGAACGCAACAACGAAATCGGCGGCGTATGGTAAGAAAAAAAAATGAAAAAGAAAAAAACGTACATAATTACAATTTTTTATAAAAAAAAACTTTATATTATTAATCTGCAAAAAAAAAAAAAAAATATATATATATATATATACGTATATAAACCTTATTCATATTTAGGTGCTACTCGCCAGAATCCAGGTGCCACTATAACGTTCCACAGGAATCCTGCAACACAGCCATAAGACACAACTACGACGAGCGGTCACCGAGCACCGGCAGCTACCCGACGCCCCTCTACGACGAATTGCACACAAATCTGCCCAAGGACGTGATGCAGTTTCCCGGGTTCCCATTCCCTGCCGACACGCCCGAGTTCCCCGACCGCAAGCAAGTGCAGGACTACGTGCGGTCCTACGCAGACACGCATGGGCTTCGCAAAGTGGTCAAGCTCAACACCCACGTGCTCTCGATATCATACGTCAACAACCAGTGGCAGTGTATCAGCAGAGACTTGGAGCGCCAGCGAACCAACACGGATTACTTTGACGCAATGCTGGTGTGTACTGGGAGGGTGAGTCATCCGTTTATTCCGGATATCCCCGGATTGCAGGAGTTGAAGGAGAGGAATCCAGAGGGTATGATTAGCGCCAAGGAGTTTCGCAAGGCGTCGGAGTATGCGGGCAAGAATGTGATGGTTGTTGGTGGTGCTTTTTCTGCTTACGATATTGCACGGCAGCTTAGTTTTACCACTGGCAAACTGCATGTGTCGCTGCCGTCCAGAGACAACAGCAACGACGATAACGATAACGATAAGGATAAGGATAAGGATAAGGATAACAAGGAGCCGTGTTTCGATGGGTTCGATAAGAGCAATCTGCCAGTGGTCCACCCGGTGATCAAGAAGGTGGACACCCACCTGGTGTATTTCGCAGACGACAGCTACATGCCATTGCCCGATACGATTATATTTGCCACAGGCTACCTCTATTCGTATCCATTTATCGACAACACCAACCCGCTGGCCATGGCATGCTCCCAAGTTGATCCCCTGCAGAACGTGCGGTGCTTCACTGATGGCCACAACATCAACGATCTGTACGAGTACCTGGTGTATATCTATAACCCGTCTCTAGCGGTCTTTGGCGTGCCCTTCAATGTCGCGCCATTCCCCCTATACGAGCATCAGGCGCATTTTCTTGCGCACCTGTATAAAGGCGAGGTGAAGCTTCCTAGTTTCGAGGAGATGAAGAAAATGTGGGAACAGCTGGTGCGTGAACGGCCGGGCAAGCTGTTGTTCAAGATGGGATTGGAGCAGATTCCGTATAGAAACAGTCTGATGGATACGATTGAGAAATACGTCAAGGACGAGTGTCCGACTAGCAGGAGACTGGAGTATGTTACGAGTGACTCGATGTGGGCTATGCGGCTGAAGAAACCTGAGCTGCACCTGCAGGCTTTGGGATACGGGATCAAGTTCTGAAGTGAAATAAAATGTTTTTTTTTTTTCAGAAATAAACTAAAAGACAACATACATTTTTAACCCGCTTTCTTTCCTGCTGCCATGGCTGCTTTTGTCGCGGCTACGGCGGCCTGGCTTTGCTGGTGGTGGCGCATGGACTCGAGCTTTGCCTTGATCGACCGATGATCAAAGGCCATGGTGCCGTTGGTCACCCTGAACACCACGTCGTGTTCCTCCTGCTTCGACAGCACACGCAGCACCTTGCCAACGCCCTTGGTGCGACCTTCGCGGAAAATCAGCCTGGAGCCAGGCAAGATGTACTCAGGATGCCTGATAAACTGGAACAAAACCTTTGCTCTATCGCCGGTCCTCAGCAACGACGATCCAGAGCCAGCAGCAGCAGCAGCATCCGCCTGCTCTATAGACAGCACCCTGGCCGTCTGGTGCACCGAGCCACAATGTACCATCGCCTGGTAGCGCTTGGTAATAGTGGTCGAGTGGTACAGCACAACGACCTCGGCCTCAAACGTCATCGATACCTGCGGCTGCTGCTGCCCGATATCCGTGCTGCCATCGGGCTTGCCCAAAAGCACCATGCCCTTGCGCACCTGCGACT
The DNA here is from genome assembly GCA_027478445.1 of Coemansia asiatica. Taxonomy (NCBI): domain Eukaryota; kingdom Fungi; phylum Kickxellomycota; class Kickxellomycetes; order Kickxellales; family Kickxellaceae; genus Coemansia; species Coemansia asiatica. Next base: position 17,124 of record JANBOH010000059.1, read on the forward strand.
TTGCCACGCGCTTCAGTGCGATGGATACGCTCTGGCCGGCGTGCGCTGATTGGACGTCGACGCGCTTACGGTGGATGGTCTTGAGCGTCGCCTGCGTAAAGTTGCCGTGGAAATCGGGCCCCATCCAGACCGTCTGCCCGGGCTCCATGCGGCCGCTGACTATGACGCCGGAGACCACGGTGCCGACATAAGGAACATTGAATATCTCGTTGATCTCGTACCGCAGCTGCTGCCCCTGACCGCCGCTGCCCTGCGCATCCACGGTCTCCTGCTGCTGCTGCTGCTGCTGCTTGTTGCTGTTGGCTGTGAGGGCGCGGTTGACGGGCAGGATATTGAGGAAAGTCTGCAGACAGTCGACGCCCTCGCCGGTGACGTTGCTGATCTGGAAAACCGGGCACACCCGGTGGTTGACAAACCTCGTCGCAGCCATGACCACCGACGCCCGGTCTCTCACGGCAATCGGCAGCTTGCGACACCCCGAGCTGCGCAACACCTTAGTCAGCTGCTTCAGCGTCGCATCCAACACGTTGCTCGGGCACATGTCGATCTTGGTAATCACCACAAACACCGGGATCCCCAGAGCCAGCGCCAGCCCCAAGTGCTCCCTCGCCATGCCCGTCAGCCCCGCGTTGGCAGCCACCATCAGCATCACGTAGTCGGGCGCACCTCCCGCCATACCGAAAACCGTTGTCTTCAGGTACTTCTCGTGGCCCGCCAGATCCAGGAACGCCAAGAGCTTCGACGACCTGCTGCACACGGCGTCCCACCCCAATCGTCTGTGCGCGTCGGGCGAGTGGCGGATCGGCGCGCCCCTGAGTTTGTCGAACCCCAGGATCTCCAGTCCCACCGATGACGTGCGGCCCGAGTCTATTTCGTGCTTGTGTCGGAACAACGCCACCCGTGCTCTGCCGCGTCCGTCGTCCAGGTGGCCCTGGGTGAGGACGCCGAGCATCGTGCTTTTGCCAGCATCGACGTTGCCCACCACGGCCACCCGCACCTCCAGCATCTGCTCGACGCCGCTGGGTTTGCGTCGCACCAGAAACACCGCCAGGCGCCCTTGCTGAGTCGTTAATGACCCAACCGACGACTGTTCGTTTTGTTTTTTGTTGCTGGCTGCCCCCTGCTTGCCTCGTCTTTTTTTTTCCCCGCCGCCGCTGTCATTATCGGCCACGTTGATATCACGGGCATACGTGGTATCCATATGCCCACCGCCATTGGCATTAGCCTCCTCCTGGCATCCACTGTCATACAGCAGACTGACAAACGCATTGATTCTTGGATCACCAACCACCATTCCCAGCGTGCGTTCAATCCTGCTCGCGTCATCGTCGCCATCCAGATCCATGCTAAACTCGCCCGAACATGCGCCAATCTCCAGTATCGCCTCGCCCTCTTCTTCTATCCGCCCATTGATAACACCTACCAAATACTCGATGTCCTCGGACAGGGCCTCCAGTAGCCGCTGTCTCAGTGTCCTCTGCCGCTCAACCAGGTTTGTTGGTTGTTCAATGGGGTTGGTTGTTGCTCCTGTCGCTTGATCTACCAGTGCGTCAAACAGGGATTCGTCCACTGCGTACTTGGTGCTTGATGCCGGTACCACCGCTGCTGCATCGGTCTTGCCCATACTCATTGTAGATATTCGATACGTAATATCGTCCATTACAATCTTTTTATTTTATTTTTTATATACTGCGAGTCAGAAAAAGAGAATAATATATATAAAAAGAGAAATAAAAAAACTTACTGTTATTTTTCGTTCATAAATAAAAATATAGAAAAAGAAAAAGAGGAAAGAAAAATATATATATATATATATATTGCGATACACTCCGCAAATACAATATTACTGTTCTTTTTTTTTTCTTTTTTAGTCGTCCTTACAGAAGAAGAAAAAAAAAGTATTATAAAAAGGTATAAAAAAATAACGCTTTATAAAAATAATAATCAGAATCCTTTTAAAAAAAAATAAATAAAATGTAGTAATAATAAAATTTATCTTGGTACTCTTTGTATACGCAACTAGAACTGAAAAGAAAAAGAAAAGAAAAAGGAATTAATTGGTATAAAATTTTTTTTTTTTGATTCCTATTTATACCTTTTTTTTTGTTTCACTGTTTGGTTTCAGTTATAAAGAGAGCCAAGAAAAAAAAAAGACTTTGATTTCTTACTTTTGCATGTTTTTTTTTATGCGTCAATACATTATGAAAAAAATTGAAAATAAAATAAAAAATAAAAGTGGATGACGTCGATTGCTGCGGACAACAAATAAAAAAAAAAGGAAAAGTAATTTTTTTTTCTTTTTTACCCTCCCACTTTTCTCACTCTTTAATGAGTAAACCTGTAAAAAAAAAAAGTCACAGGGGTTTTTTTTTTACATCGTTTGATGAGTCTTTATGGCCGCAAGCTCTATCATTAAAAAAAAAAAGAGAAAACATTTGTTCAACCCCATTTATTTATACCGCAGCAAAAAAAAAATAACCAAGGAGATTTGTAAAAGAAAAAAATTATTGTTTCTTTTTTTTTTATTGTTTATGAAAAATTCATTTATTGAAATTAAAACAACCGTCTATAATTAAAATTTACTAATTAAAATTTAAACATATTGAAAATAACACAAATTTAGCACTAATTCTTAATTTTAAATACTAGTGATTTAAATGAATTGGAGTTTTGAAGTCAAAGCTTAATTAGACAAAAAAAAAATAATAAACAAATGTCATATTAACTTTTTTTATGTATTTATTTCATCAATCTTATTCATTAAAATTATTAAATTGACATGTTTTTATTAGGGCATGATCTATAACTTATACCAAGTAAAGTATAAATATTTTTTGAATAACTACCCATATTCGAAAAAAGAATATCTGCATCCATGCTAACCAAACAAATCTCTAAGTGTAATAGCATAGCCATAACTTTGTCCATATTGGTAAATTCTTACCATAAAATCATTCATAGTGTCATTGTTATACATTGGCACAGTAAGTGTATTGCCATTAACATTAACACCAATATTGTAACCCATTTTGTTTAATGCTGTCAGTAGTAGATTAAAGTAAAAGATGAAGAATAATAATTTAGAAAAATCCTGAATGGGGGGGTGCAGATTCGTTGTTTATATAGCAGTTCTGAAATTGTTATGCCTGCTTTTTTTTTTTGTGAAAAATATAATTATTTTCTTAACTAATCCTTTAAATAAAAAGTTTGGGGTAGGTTTTTTTTTTTTTGTAAAAAGTTTGAGTGATTTCAAGGTTTAATTGTTTTATAGGGGAATAAACAACTGAAACGTTATGGCTTTTATAAAATGCTTAATTAATAAATGCTTTCTATAAAGCCTATATTAAAATGTGTTTATTTTTTTTTTTATTAAAAAAGGCTTAACATTATAATTTTTTTTCGGAGGTGGGGGGGGGGACTGGGGCAAAAATAACTTTGTTTTTTTTTTAAATGTTTTTTTTTCAGAAGGTTTTAAACCTTTCCTTTTTATATAAAAAAATTTTGCCATTGTTTTATTGTTGTTGGAGACTTGTAACTTTTTTTTTTTTTGTTAATCCAATAAACATTAAATTAAAAAGTGTAAATTTTATAACAGTAATCTGATTTACATTTATTTAATAATTTTTCACTTATGAAACAGTAATACTTGCCATTAAAAAATTTTTTTATATATATTTTAAAATCAGCCTGCTTTAAATTTTAATAAAACACTAATTTTCAAAATTGAATATTTATGTTTATTTTTTTGCTACATTTTAGAAGGGCTTATTTAAAAACTCTTTTTAATAAAAGTATACTAGTAAAATGTTAATATTGAATAATATTATATCCTTCAGTAAAATAAGTATGAGAAACTTAGACCTAGCCCAGTTGGCCATGTTCTGCTATAGCTGTGCATAATTGAGTAATAAAACCATTTTTTATTCCTTTTAAACTTACTATTAGTAATTGAAAAATAGCATTCACAGTTTTGACCATACTCATAAACTCTTGTCATAAAAGCACTCATTATATCTTGGGTATAAATTGGCCCTTCAAAGCCATAGCCATTAACATAGACAGTAATATTGTAAGCAAAACATTGTTTTCAGGCTAGATATTTTTTATTTGATTTTATGATGAAGAATATCTTTATTTTCTAAATATAAAGGTAAAAACAAAAAAAAAACAATGGTTTATATATAATCATTAAACAAAAAAAAACACTTATAAAATATATTTACCCATTTAAAACCATCCAATATTCCTCTATTGGGGGGGGGGCAAGTTATGTGGTTTTTGTAAATAATCAGCCAAAATTATTTGTTAAAAAAAAAGCTGGAAAAAAAAATAGCTTTCATTTAATTTGAAGTAGAGTAGGTCTTGGCATATTTTCTGTAAAAAAAAAAATAAACCTTTAAAAATCAACCTACAAGGTCTCCTTTATAAAAAAAATTTTCTTTCAATGAGATTTAAACGTATTTGTTAAAAAATTTTTGCTTTAACTCTACCCACAAAAAAAAAAAAATTTAACTAATCTTTTATATAAAGGTTTATATGTCTTGTCAACATAAAGGGCCACATTTTCCATTGAATTTTGTGACTTTTTACTTTTTTTTTTTTGCCTAATCCAATGAATAAAAAAGAAAACAAGGGAGGTAAGCTTTAACATGATTTTTTTTTTTTTTGCTGGGTCTTTTGTCGTGGATTAATGAACCATGCTCCAAATAATTCATTCTGTTAGAATTATATTTTCTTTCCCTTTTCTTTTTTTTTCCATTAAGAAAATTTTGCTTATAACAACAAAAATTTTTTACGACAATATGGATCGACCCATAAAATGTAATCAGATTAATATAACATAAGTTGGATAAAAGGGACAATTTGCTGGTTTCCAGCGATTGAAAGTAAATTTTCTAAATTATTCACTAATCCTTTTTATTTACACACAGCCCATTTTCGCTACAAGCAGCTTTAATTACTAATAATGGAAGCGGGGTTTGATTCGCTTAGAAGCCAATTGCGCGAGTCGGTAGAGGAATGCTCAGGCCGCGGGCTGGTCTATGCAGCAAAATGGGCAGCAGAGCAGCTATGCAGCCTGACGGCCGAGACAACGACAGTGCCAAAAGTAATTGGCGTGCCATTGACCAAGCCAGCTACGCCCACGCTGAAACACAGGCTGCGTGGAGCATCGAGGCAGCTGCCCCTGGAGACCACCGATGCCGAAGACAAGCCACGAGACAAAGAGCAGGAGCGCAAGGACCGGTGGAGCAGACTGGATTCGAGCGAAAGAGACAAGATGGCACTGGCCAAGTGTCTGTTTGATATGCGCGAGTTCGACAGGGTGCGACATGTTTTGGAGGAGTGCCAGGGACCGAAAGCAGTGTTTCTCGGGTTGTATGCGAGATATCTGAGCAGGGAGCGCAAGATAAGCGAGAACAGCAGCAGGGGTAGCGAGAGCGCTGAGGGGAGACTTGTGGCTGGCGAGTCTGATAGCGAGCTTGTGGCTATACGGGACGAGCTGGAGACCACCGATGCGGACAGCGATCTGGACGCGTTTGGCGTGTATCTACTTGCCATGGTGCACAAAAGCCTGGGACAGAGGCAGATGGCTAGACGGGCATGCATACGGTCGCTGAACATGTACGAGTACAACTGGAGCGCATGGCAGCTTTTAGAGTCATGCGTGGATCCAAGAGAGTCTGTGGATAAGCTGAGCGGCGAGCTTCCAGGCGGCTGGATGCGACATGCATTTCTAGCACATATGCTTTTGGAAGTGTTTACGCCCAGCAGAAACAGTGTCAATATCAGCAATAACAGCGGCGGCAATAGCGGTGGTGGTGGCACTGATATCGGCAACAGCAATAATTGCAATAGTAATAGCAATGGTGGCAGCAGCAACAGTAGCGACGATTTTTCAGTGCACTGCCAGGTTCTGGAGCAGCTGTTTCCACAGAGCCAGTTTGTCATCGGACTGTGCGCAGTGCGACACTACAACATGCGCGAGTTTGAGGAAGCACGTAGACTGTTTGCGCTTCTGCAAAAGATCGACCCATACAGGCTGGAGCTGGCCGACATACACTCGAACATCCTATACGTGATGGAGGATCGGGCACGTTTGGGTGAGCTAGCGCACAGATGCGCTGAGCTGGACCGGTTCCGGCCAGAGACGTGCTGCGTGATCGGCAACTACTACAGTTTGCGAAGAGAGCACGAGAAGGCAGTGAGCTACTTCCAAAAGGCGCTTCAGCTGGACAGAAACTACCTTGCTGCATGGACGCTGATGGGCCACGAGTTTATCGAGATGAAGAACACGGCGGCAGCTATCGACGCGTATCGAAACGCAGTCGATGTCGATGAAAAGGACTATCGAGCGTGGTACGGACTGGGCCAGACGTACGAGATGCTCAATATGTCGCACTATGCGATCAACTACTACGCCAGGGCGGCGGCTTTACGACCATACGACTCGCGCATGTGGTGCGCGCTGGGCAACTGCTACGAGCAGTCCAAGGAGCCCGGCCAAGCGATCGACTGCTACCGCAGAGCGCTGGTTGGGTCGACAGAGAGCGAGTCTCTGGCAATAACCAGGCTGGCTAGGCTGCACGAGAGCACGGGCGATCGCGAGCGAGCCGCGTACTACTACCAGCTGCTGTACGAGCACGCGCTGAAGAACGGAGCACAGGCGCTGTATCCAGCTGGCAGCGCAGTTGGTGAGCTAGCAGGCGGCGGAGCCATTGGCAGCAGCAGCGCTGCGCATGGCGGGCAGGACGAGCTTGCAGCGGCATGTCTGTATCTGGCGTCGTTCGAGCATGAGCGGGGCCGGAAGCAGGTGGCGCAGAGATATCTGTCGCAGGTGATTGACGGCGCCAGCAGCGGCGGTGCTAGCCAGCAGCGGGTCGACGAGGCCAAGGCGATGATGCGCGCGCTGGCTTCGCAGCCATAGTCGGAAAAAAATGAAAAGAAATGGAAAAGATGGGATTGGATTTTATTGGATTGGACAGAACGAGTTTTGTCTTGTACAAGCAAAGTGAAAGCGGAATCAAAAAAAAAATAAAAATGAAAATGAAAATGAAAATAAAATAAATGGGCATAGCATACTGACAGTGTTCCTTTTTCTTTTTTTTTTTTTTGCTTTTTGGCGCAGTCTATGACATGTGACGTCGTTTCTGCAGGTTGCTTCTCTGGCCGCATCGCCGCTCATTGCCCGCATTTATTTTTTTATTGCACAATGCTCTTCACTCTATCTCTTTTGACAGACAGGCAGACAATGAAATGAGACAGCTCAGAAAAAAATAAGGGTATTGAAACAGCCAGTGGCAGTTGCAGAGTACATGCACAGCTCAGTTTCTAGCAACGCCATTTTTTTTTACTATTTAAAAAAAAAACACTAAAAAATCTTATTTTTCATGTCCAAATATCCGACTTTGTAGGGGAAATCCAGCCTTTTGACCAGTTATCCTGTTTGCATTCTGACAAAATATCCTTTTATCAGCTATAGAATAACGTGTCCTGCGTCTCTCCTTTGTTATTTTATTATCCTGAGTTCGATAACCGATAGAAGGAAACAAGGGAAGTGCAGGAAAAACAGGGGGAAAAGTGTAATTTATTCTCGGCATTTTTTGTCCTTTTTATCCTGTTTACTCGGAAAAAGAATAAATGCTAATGCTAGACAAACATAGATAGCATGTACGGTCCAAGCAAATATACGCTATTTCAAAATAAAATAAAGAAAAGGAACAAAAAGCTTCATATAAATATATTTTATATGAATTTATATAAATTTGTTTATATATGCAGCTCTGGATACATTGCTTCTTTTTTTACATTCACACTCATTCTGAGCACATTTCATCCAAAAAATTTGATATAGTGAGCAGGCACAAAAAAATGAAAATGTAGAAAAAAAAACAAAGGCTAGGCATAAGGCAAGAGCCGTTGTTCTTTTTGTTGCTGCTGATGTTTTTTTTTCTTTAAATGGCTTTTTTGTCCTGAATGCATAAATGTAAAGTGGAAAAAAAGAAATAAATTAGGTCATTGCTATTTTTTTCGTTTGTTGTCGTTGTTTGGTATAGAAAAAATGGTTAGCATACAACATACAACATACGGCACACAACACATAGCATTCACACACATGCGTGCAATTCCTCTATTTTCATTTTCTGCATCTAATTTTTTTCTTTTCTCCTTAGTTACCTTTCTTTTAGAGTATCTAAATAAACACAAACTTGTTTAAATACAAACCCATTCTTTCTTGTATATCTTTCTTCTTTTCCTTATTATTTGTTCAAGAGAAGACTGTTTTATTAGCTATATAGCTGTATTATATGCTCTTTTTGGTTTGTTTTATCCATTCATCCACCCATCCACTTCTAATCTTTTTTTTTTCAGAGCGCTTATACTTTATAAAGTTAATTGTTTTTTCCAGTCGGTTACTCGTCAGGCAAGTATATGTGTGTATACATATATATAGAAAGTGCAAGTATAAGAAAGACCCAGGATAAAGCAGCAAGGTTAGGCCAGATAAAATACCCGCTTTTCTTTACACGGCTACTCGCTGCACACACATCCCCCATACCACCAAAAATAAAATAGAAAAGATCGCTTAGTGTGCCTGAGGAATTTCACGATAGCGCGAATAAAATGCAAAAAGCGACTTTTTTTTTTTTGGGCATGACCGAAAACCGCTTACCAAAAAAGTAAAGCGACAAGAAAAAAATTACCGAAATTATTGAACCACCCTTTTTTCTTCCTTTCAGCTTGGCTTTCGCTTATTCTAATTATCATTTTTTGGCCTCTTCTTTCCTTTTTTTTCTTGTTCAAGAGGCTGGCTTTCTTTAATACTTTCTTGTATGTGTAGTTTGTAGATTTATCGGCGACCAAAGTAATATAATCCTTAGTTGTTTCTCGCTTCTTTCCTCCGCTGCCGCCTCCGCCGCCTCATCCTCCCACCTCCCTCTCCCTCAGCCATATATTATTTTTTTCTTTATTTATTTAATTTTCCATTTCATTTAACTATTATTATTATTGTTATTGTTATTATTATTATTATTTAGACAAGCGCTTGGTGAATGAGCTTTGGGACCGACTTCGAACTTCCTCGCGCAATAGAGCAGCAGGCTGTGGTATCGATGGACACGACACCGACAACGCGGCAAAAGGTTATTTGTAAAGACGGGCGGGTGTTCCATGCCTGTGAGATATGCCGCAAGCGAAGATCCCGGTGCGATGGCAGCAAGCCCCAGTGCACATCATGTCAGAAGCGCGGGCTCAAATGCGAGTACCGAGCTATGCGCAAGCGCGGAAGACATGGCAAAAAGTCAGCAGCAGCATCACACACAGCAGACGAAATGTCGACAGACACCATGAGAGCCAGCAGCTCGTGGTCCATGGCGCCGCAGGAGACGCACCATCGCAAGTCCTTGGGTGCTCTCAATATCCTCGATTCGCTGCCGCGGTTTCTGTCGTCAATGGCCGACGACCAGAGACGGTCTATGGACTCGGTCATCGGCGCAATGGCTTCGCCTGTCTCCAGGGACCTTGCCCCGCAGCAGGCCACAGCAGTTAGTGCCTTTGGCAGGGGTCTGGCTGCATTCCACGACTCGCATGCTGCTGCTCTGCACCATGGCTCGAATCAAGTGTCTGTGCCGGCGTCCAATGGCCACGCGCTGGTTGCCGCCATGTCGCCCGTCCATCCGACGCTGTCAGACTCGATGATCCGCAGCCCCAGCACAGTCAATGCAGTGACATCGGCTGCGTCAACGGTCGCTACGACATCAGTCGCTGCAGAAGCTGTGCTAAGCTCGGCATTTCTAGAATCCATCGATCCCCAGAACCATCGGCAACAGCAACAGCAACAGCAACACCAATACCAGCAGCAGCAGCAGCAGCAGCAACACAACCATCAATATCCTTCACAACCTCCTCAACAACAACAACACCAACACCAGCAGCAGCAGCGAGTGCATTACCAGCAACAACATTATCAGCAACAACATTATCAGCAGCAACACACCGTGTTTCTTGGATCGCCTGCCTCGCCTCCGCCTATTAATTTTCGGTCAATGTCTGTGGCCAGCAGCAGCGTGTTCGAGTCGCCAGGCATGGTTTCTATCCAGCCATCGACGGTGGCGTCGGCACCTTCATTATCTATGGCAGCAGCCGCCGCCGCAGCCGCAGCTGCTGCCTTGGGCTCGCCAATAGGTTCCATGATGTCTCCTGTTTCTGCGCCCATCCACCCGTCGTCTGCTGGCACTACGCTGGCGCATTATCCGTCGCAGCCCGTCTTTGTATATGGCCGCCCATCTTCAACAAATGTTCAGCAGCTGGCAAGCGCGCCTACTATCCAGAGATCTATGTCGGTATCTACCACCGCTGCTGCTCACAACCAATTCCCGACCACTTCTTCTGATTCAGTAGCAACAACAGCGGCGGCAGCGGCAGCGACAGCAGCAGCAGCAGCAATAGCTGCTTTTCAGTTTTCGCCAGGCCCTACACCTATCAGCGCTAATAGTGCAATTCCTCGTGGACCAGGCGCATCGGCAGCAACTATCGCTCCAGTGCCGTCTTTGTCTGCGCCCATCACCATCGGCATGCCCGCCGACATGGCCAGTCAAAACAACATGGAAGTGGACAATGACGACGACGATGCGGATGGCCGAGGAGCAGCAGCAGCAGCAGCAGACAATGGCGATGGTGCCAGTGTGGCTTTAAATAATTCGCCAAAGACACAAAAAGACTCGCATATTCAAAGACCATCAGCCACCGGAGCCAACAGCAACAAGAGCAAAAGCAATGGATGCAGCAATAGTATGGGCTTGAGCAAGGCTGAAAAGGCCAAGCAGGCAGAGAGCAGAGCCTGGGCGTCTGTCGAGGCTGCAGCTACTGGACTAAAGCCTAGGCGACTGGGTCGCAAGCGGAATGCCAACGACAAGGATCTGTGGAACAGCAGCATTGTCGACGAGGAGCAGGTGCTGGACAGCCTGGATGCCGAGGGCGCAGACAACTTTGGCCGCCCGCTGTTTGACATCTCTACTTACCCGCTGCCACCCGAGGGCGACCTTGACGAGCACATGAACGGCATGTTTGAGTACTTTTACATGGGCGTGCAGACCTTGCACGGGCCCACATTCCGGAAGCGCGTCAGGAGCGGCTCAGTGTCGCCTGTGCTGATATACGCGATAATGGCAGTGGCCAGCAGGTACTCGCGAAGACCTAGTCTGCACTCGCTCAACGGCAAGGCGTTTCTCAATGGCGACAGGCATGCGTCGACTGCGTGCGGGCTAGCCAGCATCCAGCTGAACCACGGCGACATGGGCACGGTGGACACGATCCACGCGATGCTGTTTCTCTCAGTGTACTTTATGGGCCAGGGCAACATGCTCAAGTCGCGCATGTACCTGGTCAAGGCAGTGTGCACGGCGAGGACGATGGGGTTCCACAACATGGATGCGACGTTTGTGTCGTCGAATCCGATCTTTGCGTTCAGCGGCGCGTTTGACAGGCCAAACGACCTGGCGCCCAATCTGCCCAACGCGTGCTCGTGTCCGCGGACTGTGGAGGACCTGGTGCAGCTCGAGACGAAGCGACGGATCTGGTGGTTCCTGGTGTTTGTCGACTACTTTACAGCCAACGTGATGAACGTCCCTGTCGAGATCCCGTCAGACTCGTACTGCGTGCGGCTTCCGTGCAGCGACGAGGAGTGGATGAGCCACACTTTGACCATGGGAGTGCACGAGCCGCGCCGACAAGGGCTGCATGCGAGCGACTCGGCTAGCAACGGCGGGCCGATGCAGGGCTACTCGCCGCCGCTGCCCGACAGCAACGAGATTCCCAGCACTGCGCCGCGAGATCTGGGGTTCGGCGACAGGGTGTCGTCTGCGCAGCAAAGCGTCGAGTATCTGCGGCTCAACGGGTTCCACGACTGCCGGCCGCCGTGGCTGTACCACCCGGGAGCGTTTTATCTCGAGCGGCTGATGATCGAGTTCTGCGACCACCTGCGGCGATTAAACAACCTGCGATCGCTGGCGATCCGCTCGTTCTTCCACGTGGATCCGGTGTTTGTCGAGGAAAGCTACCCGTATCTGAAGCGGCGGCGGCAGAGCAACTCGTGGGCGGACAGGCTGGAAAAAGTCAAGTCGTCGTGGTCGTGGCTGCACTTGCAGCTGAACAAGTGGCTGGACTCGATTCTCTTGAGGTTCTCGGAGGTGATCAACAGGGTGCCGCAGGACCAGTACAGCAGGCAGTACAGACACCAGTACTACTATTATCTTATTGCCGCGCATGCCACGATCATCATGTCGCATGGCGTGATTCTGCAGCTGTATACGGATTTTTCGCGGTATGTAAAGCAGCAGCAGGAGCAGGAGCAGCTCTACCAGCAGCAGCAGCAGCAGCAGCAGAGTCAGAGAATGAACGGACGTACGCAGTCTCACACGCCGATGCCCAATGCCTCCACCAGCAGCATGAATATGAATATGAATATGAATATGAATATGAATTTGGACATGAGCACAAGCGCAGATAGAATGGGTGGCATGGCGATGGACGCGACGTCGTCTATGCACTCTTTTTTCAGCAGCGCAGGCGGATCTACAGGCAACGGGACAGCGGCGGGTGCAGGAGCGACGCCAGCGTGGGCATCGCCTGGTGCTCAGACGCCGCCAGTCGACCACGCGGCGGGCGCGATGGGCAGCGGCATGTCGCTGAGCGAGGGCCTTTCTGAGTTTGCAATTGGCAACCTGGGCAGCGCCATGGCGCCTCTGATGCACATAGCGCAGGGGCTGGCAGCAGCTAACGGAAGCCATGGCGGAAGCAGCGTGCACGGATCGTCGATATACGGCAGCGTCATAGGCAGTCCAGTCAGCAGCGGCACAGGCACAGGCACAGGCATCCTTGGGGGTCACAGCACGTTTGACGAGATGATGGACATGGGCCTTGGGCTCAGCGGCGGCGCATCGGGCCCGGCTACAGGATCAGCGGCTCTGAGCATCCTGCGCGATCTGTCTGACATGGCTGTAATCGCGTGGGACGGCTGCGTGTCAACAGCAGAGCAGCTAGCGTCGATATTGCGAGGCAAGCATCCCAAATTTGTGCTTCTGGGCAGCCCGCCGCTCGACGTATTTCGCGAGCAGGTTCTTTCGGGCGATGCCAACATTCTCTCGCAGCCTGGATCGGCCTTCAATGCTCCAGGCACCGGCCCAGGCGCAGACAACCCCATCCTTTCGGATCCTGATTTCTACATGCGTCTGCAGCCATCGACCGCCTGGTGGATGTTTCTTGTGGCCCAGGTGCAGGTCGGCCATATCAAGCGCCTGCTCAAGGAGAGCGAGGGCTGCTTCAAGGTCAGCGCCAAGCGCAAGGCTTATGCGGCCAAAGCTGCTGCTGCTGCAAAAGCTGCTGCCGCTGCCAAAGCATCTGCCGAGGGAGCAAATCCAAATCAAAATGCATCCTCTAGTGCAGCCGATGCAAACGCAACTGATGCCCGTGGCATGGTGGACATCAACAATAATAGCGCTTTGGCAGAGCAGGGCGAGGCGGAGAGCATCTTGGGAATCGGGCAGCAGCGACTGCAGAAACCAGCGGACCAGATGCGGCCGCTGTCCACAAGCGTCAACAACTCAGCGATCATGCTTGCCACAGCCGTGCATCTGTCGAACTCTGCGCCGGCGCCTCCAAACAGAATAGCTTTGGAGAAGCGGGCGTCGATCAAGGTGCGCGCCTCAAGGATGGTGCGCGCTTACGAAAACCTGTCCTGCATGGTCAAGGTTCTCGAGGGCATGCAGCAGTACTGGCAGTGCATGGACTATGTCAGTGCCATCCAGGACTTCCTCAAGGGTTCCGAGCATCCTCTACACTAAATACCTTATATCTTTTGATTACCATTACTTAATTTGTCGATAACCTTCATTTTATTACATCTTTTTTATATTTATTTAAAAAAAAAACAATGTAAACTAAAAGATACACTATACCCCCAGATATGTCTCACCTATCATTTCGAATGAAGAGCCGATTGTTTTATAGCTGCCTGGTTCTTGGGTCTCTTAAACAGCAGCATATGCGGCTCCGGCTCATGCACCATAAAATGCACCCAACCCAACGACTGTCTAACCCCCAGTCCTCTCCACTCGGCCTCTGTCAAAAGTCTCATCGGATGAGGCAAGTATTTCCTCAAACCTTCGGGCAATGACACATGCCGATACTCGTGCTCGTCATCGTCGTATCTGTCCGAATAATATATGTCCTCGGAGTACTTTAGTATATCGGCGGTTTTCTGTTGCTCCAGGGTGAGCTTTGGCCGACTGTCTCCTGCTGTTGGTTTGGTCTCCTTTGAAAAACTCATCATTTTAAATAAGTAAATTTGAAAAAAAAAAGAAAAGAAATTGAAGGAAAGTTGTTAATTTATAATAAATAAATAAAAATTAATAAAATGAAAAAAGAGTATTTTTTTACTGTTACTTCGCCACTGCGCTTTTTTTTGTCTTTTTTCAAAGCTGTTGGTGAAGGAACCAAATTGTCAGCTTTAGTTCATTGAATGCAAGCGGCCATTATTTTAATTCGCTGATCCCGTTGCAGATCATTAATTTTTCTTAGTTAATAATGGTCCTTTTTTATGCGAACGAGAATCAGCAGAAAATGATTTAATCAATTATTCCCTTTACTTCTACTTTGACGCGTGAATATCCAAAAAAAAAGAGCGCAACAAATATAATTCTTTTTAATTTCAAAATTATCCTTATAATTATTAATTATTTATTTTGTATGGGCCTGCCGTCGTCGGATTCCACAATGGACGCTTTGACGCTGTCCAAATACGACGACCTGCTCAGCGACGTCCTGCTCGACCAGCTATACCTCTGGTTCACGACACGCAAAATGCTGCCGCACTACCGACGAGCGCGCATAAACATCCAGACCATCGAGAAAATAGTCCAGCGGGTAGCGCAGGGCCAGCAGCCCGTACAGAAGGCAGTGGAAGACCTAGTGGACCAAGAGTACTTTGCCACCTTCTTACGACACAAGACAGCCGAACGCAAACGAGACTTTACCTTGCATGCCAACAGGTACCTAAATATGTATTTGCCTCTGGCGGGTTTTGAGATCGGCCAGACGGACCGATACAAGGTGGTGACGGGGCAGAGCGAGGCCAAGGTGGTGGCTACCAAGAGATACACGCTGGGAATGGTAATATCCCTATGTTCAGGCAGTGTAGCGCGGCTGAGCGACTCGGAGATTGAGCGGATGGAGAATGAGAAGGTGGATTTTAGCGTCATGTGGTGGAGCAAAAAGAAAAGCATGTGTCTTTTTTTGGGGCCCGCCAGGTTCGTCAACCATGATTGTGACTCGAACTGTCGGTTTACCGCTCTGGGCTCGGATGCCATTGGATTCCAGGCACTGAGGACTATTGAGCCGGGCGAGGAAATCACCACGCATTATGGGAGCTGCTATTTTGGCGATAACAATTGTGAGTGTCTTTGTGCTACTTGCGAGAAGTACTCCAGAGGATGGTATGCCACGCATAGGCTTGATGAAGAGGGACGGGTTGTTGAGATGGAACTGGATAATGTTGATACGCCCAAACCTAATACGCCTGAGGGTTCTTTGTCTGCTGCTGGTGCTGCGAGCAGCGAAGAATCTACAGAGTTTGGAGGTGCTGTGGTGGTGGTGGATGAGAGTATTCGGAAGAGAACTAGAAACAAGGGGTTGCGGTCGGTCACGCCTGCCAGCTGTCTGCCCAAACGCCGGCTCAACTCAATGCACAACAGCATATCAGACAACTCTCTAGATAATGCGATTCGATGCCATGTATGCAAAGATCCTCTTCCTCAGCCGGCTCCAATAACCCCGCCGCCAGAGGGCTCTAATTCTGCTGCTTCTGCAGCTTCATTGGCCATGGATGGTATGTGTCCGCGCTGCATTAGACACCAGACGCTGTTTGGCATGCAGTGGCCGGACCGTCCACAACCAGCGCCCCGGCGTCTAAAACAGCAGAAGAAGAAGAAGAGGCCAGAAGAGTTGCAGGAATCCTTATTGAATAAGCAATCGACCAAATGTGCAGCAGCAGTTAGGAAACGGAAAAGAAAAGTAAAGACTATTTTCGACGGTTCCCTCGGACCACCAACCCTGACCGCCTCATCCATGTTTGCCGAGCTTCTGCCAGGCACCCCAGTACTCGTAGATCCCCTTGATCCAGCAATCACCCAATGGTGGCCCGCAATGATTATCGGCAAGCTCCAGGAAGACGGAATAACAAAGTACCAGGTACGATACTTTGAAGACGGATCTTTTTCTACTTGTCTTTCTTCTGAGCTGGTTCTTTTCGATATAACCAAGATTTCCTTTAATTCTGGCTGTTTTGGGGATCGGGCGTTACGTCGAGCTATAGCGTTTTATGAATGGAGGTTTCTTTCATTATCGCCAGATTATAATAACAGCGCGGGCGTTCTGGAGATCCACAGGCTGCGCGACCATGCCAACTCATCACTGCTTGATCAGACACCCATGGCTGCTAAATGTCCACCGATCCAGCTGGAGCACTTTTTCGAAGTCGCATCGGCTCCGCCAACAGCAACATCAGATAATAGAGACTCGGTGGATTGTATCCGTGCATACATGCATCAGCTGAACGACATGGTGGATATAATCGATGGCAGAGACGTAAAGATCTATCGGGCACGTATACTGGATATGGAGATCCTGTGCAATGACGAGAGATTGGGCCTGTATTATTACGTACATTATATTGGATGGAACGCCAAGTTTGACGAATGGGTGCCTCCTTGTAGAATTATTTATTTAAAATAGTAAATTTATCAGGGTATTCCGTGAAAGAATTTTAAATGTATATTTAGTTGGTCCAGTGTATCGAATCTTTTTTTTTTGTCGTGAGCAAAAAGGGACAACGACATAGTGAGCCTGTTACCTCGAGAACCGGTTTTTGCTTTCAGAGGTTGAGCTGTTTCCTACCATGCATATCAAATAATAAACATGCTCAAATAAAACATTATATACTAAAACGGTTTACAGCAATATGGTATATGAGGTCAAATTTGTTAGCAAAAAGCTGGCCGCAATGATGAGATATACCTTAAAGCTATCTCATTGCACGAACATTTGTTTTTAAAACAAATTAATCAAAAGGAAAGTTTTATATTCTTTAAGAAAGGCTTTATATAAAAACACCTATGTTCATATCGACAAAAAAAAAGAAATATATTTATATAAATGTATTTTAAACTAGAAAATTAATACAATAAGCACGTTTTTAACTATGAATTTGACTGAAATGTGAAATATACTGACGAAGATTGGAAAACTGCATTCCGCATACTCTACAGGTTATTAGATTGGAATTGTCTGAGATTATGTTATCAATTCCAGGTAAATAATTTCTTGCCATTGTATAATAAAGCATCAAATTAATTAATTTTTCATAATTGTTCTGCACAATTGTATGGAAACAATTATTGTTTTTATGCTTATTTGATTATTTCTTTTAGCGAAAGGTTTATTATAATTTTATTCTATCAATCATGAATATGATGGTTTGTTCATGAACATTTTTTTATTAAATTAAAACTTGTGCGTTTGGTGAAAGCGTCTTACATGACCTACCAACAACTCTAGTGAAAAGAACACTTTGCCACAGTGATGACATTGCAAATAATTATTCAAATTAAGGTCCTTGCTATCGCTGTTGATCATTAAATGTAGATGTTGCGATGTCAATATCAATTAATTAAACGCAAATGGTGTTGATGAATAAACTTATTAATTTTTTTTTAAAAAAAACAATTGCAATAAAATGCCTTATATATAATATTAAAAACGTTGTAAAAAATATATTAATTTTGCTTTTAAAAACTTTTTTATTAGTCTATTTCTATTTTACTTGTGTCGGTCGATTTTATTACTGATGCTGATTTAATAATGACTCAAGGTTTGATTTAGTATCAATATTGCATTATGCGCTGAACGTTGATGACTAAGTAGTGACTTTACTGAAAAAAAAATTGTCTGTTGCAAAACACTCAAAGCAAAACCAGATTAAGATCACTTGTTTGTCCAGCTTTATAATTTTGGGTGTTTTTGTAAGATATTGTAAGAATAAAACAGACAATTTCTAATATTAATTATGTTTAATAATTAAAAAAAGTACTATTCCCATATTATTCTTTTATATGTGTTTTTATTGGTTAAAATGTTTAAGAACAAAAAGCTATTTTACTAATAAAAACATAAAGACAATATAGAATTATTTTGAAATTTGATGTATATGATCGCTGTCAATATGATTGACTAAATCTTCAAATCTGGGAAAAAATCTGCCACAAATCAAGCAAACATTACTATCTTCATAAGCTGCAATTTTCTGGTTGGTAGTATTAGTTGAATTAGAATATGCCATTGTTAATAATCAGCAAATTTTTTTGATAATATAAAAAATGAGCTTTAAAAGATGGGCTACATTGACCTTTATATATTTGTCTCAATAACCAAGTATTTACTATGGATTTGTTTTTTTTTTACTAAATTATTTATTGAATAAATAAATTAAAATATAATATCATTTTAATACTTATCAAATCTGTAAACTGATTTAATAGGTTAATAACAGATGTTTTTTTTATTTTTTTTTATCGTTTTTTTTACTAAATTTAATGATTCCGTCTAAACCCACTATAATTATTAATGATTGATTAAAATTTGAATTACTAAATAGAAAATTCAGGATTTCCACACATCATAATCATAAGATTTATCAGAACTTTAATTAAAAAAAGTAATTCTATAATGTTGATACCAATCTCTCCTTGGCTCGCCATTTGTCCAGCCGAATTCCCAGCTTTTCCGCTTTTGTTTTTCTTCCCATGGCCTCTTCTAGATCAATCCATTGTTCCAGAGTCAGCGCTAGAGACTGAAAGACAGAATGAGCCGACTTGTAATCGCAATCACTGCTATTGACAATAAAGTTAAGCAGCACTTCTAGCAATTTAGTCGTTCGGTCATATAAATGACAAGCATTATGAGTGTCGCCTGTTTGACAATACAGCTGCGCAAGTTCTCTGTGTACATTGCATCTATATTCCAATAGATCATATAGACCTTGCGAAATATTTATTGACTGACTGTTGAAAGAGCGGACAGCTGGCAACGAGTCCAGTAGGGCTACAAGTTTTGTATAGCATGTTTTCCTGGTTTTTATATCAGTGACCGGATTCGATATTAAAGTCTTGTATAGCGCCAAAGAGGTAACCGCTGATTCGTCTGGAACCAGTTGTCTGTCAGCGTACCACGTAGAACGATGACTGTTACTATTGCTACTAGCCATCACTCTTGTTTTCTAGCCGATCTGTGCAAAAATATATATATATTTATAGTTATATAATTATTTAATGATAAAAAAATAACAATAGCGTCGATGGGCGTAATTTTTCAATCTGGTATTTGCACATATAAACGCCTAGATCGAGAAAAGTTAACAGTAAAGGATATGATATGATGGCTTGTGGGCATGATTGGCGTGACTGGCATTAATTAGAAGATTAGCTTTTTTTTTTAGAAATATTGTTTTTGGTCTCCGAGAAAAATCCGCCTAGTATAATTGGACTGTTTTTCTTGTTTAATTTGCATTTTTATGGATCTTTAGAAAATATTTTCCGAAAAAAAACTACAAAATCCGCATTTACTTGGTGGAAATTTCCTAAATACTATTTTTAAACATTTTTTCCGCTCACCTCAACAATCCCACGCCTTTGAGCTGATAAAGTTTACTCCAAGATTTGTTTTCTTTCTAGCCAGAACTGATATAGTTTTTATTATATTTAAAAAGTGCTAAAAAATATGCAGATAGGAGGTGAAATACAAGCTTTTTGCGACTAAAAAATTAGCCGATTTTGCTAGAAAAGTACAAGCAGTGTAGTGCATGTTGTTCTTATTTCTCTTGATTATTCTTTTTGAGACGAAATTGAGATAATCACTCTGTTCCTTTCTTCATTTTGCATAAAAAAATGGCATTTTTTGGCGGAAATTATTGACTAGGCTTGGCAATAAATTATTTTCAATTTGTAATTTAAAAAAGACGACGGAATCCCGTTTTTTTTCTACTAATTTTTCTCAAACGAGAAAAAAAAAGAATAAAAGAATAAAACAAATGCGCTTGCACAAAGCCATTTCTTATGTTGACAAATTTTCTTAGTCCTCTCTTATTATTGTAATAAACAGCAACTAATCCTTTTTTATCTTTTAATACAAGTAGATAATAACCACGTCATTCACCAACAAAAAGCTTTCTTGTTTCTTTTTTCTCTATTTCGACACTTTTCTTGTATTTTTTGTTTGAAGTAACTTTATTTCTTCTGCTCCAGGTGTTGCCCTGCTCCATCTTTTCTGTCGTTTTTGTTGTTCATCTACTTACCAAAAAGGTTAAATTTCCAGCTGATCACGGCTGGTTTTTCACATCTTTTTTCTTGCCAATGAATCCTGCTCGACCAACGCATTTGTGGTTTTCTCGGCCAATGGTAAGACACAAATTGTGAAAGAAAAGTAAATCAAAATATAGAAATGATGAATGACTAGAAGTGCTAAATTTCCATTTTGTTGATTGTTTTTTTGCAAAAGTGCTAAAACAAGTTTTTTTCCCGCTTGTCACAATTACTTTTGTCGCTTCTTTTATTGAGGGTATATGCACGCCAAGAATGTATTGTTTGCATTTCAGCGAGCATCACTTAGTCTTGGCACGCAGAAATCATTGTCATGTCTGGTTGTATTTTCCGTACTTTTTTGCATATTTTCCAGTATGCATAATTTCTTGGCATTTTTCTATTGCCATGTCGATCAGGCTTTTTTTTTAACTTTCCAAATAATTTTTTTACTCGGTATTATTGGATCGCTTTCTTTTTCCTCCTATCTTGCCAACAATGTGTGCAATAGAGATAGAGAGAAGAGAAACGACATTCCGTTCTTTTTTATTTCAGAGCAGTAGTGTGGAAATGCCCTTGCGATTGGAAACACAAAATTAGTGGATGTATTAGCAAACAGAGCAGGTTTTTACTTTTTTTTTATTATCTTGTGCACAAAGATATGCAGAAACGATAGAATGGCTCGAAACTGCACAAAAACAAAAAGGGGTTAAAAGAAGGATGTTCTGCTTTTTTAATAGTACCATTCTTTTTTAGTAGTTGTTGAGGCAGCCATGCACAACTTTTTATCAATGGAACGTCTGAGGCTTCCATCGAAAAAAAGATAGATTACAAGGCTTTACTTTACACATAGACGCATGCTTTTCTTTTTTAGCTTCTTGTCAAAAAATCGGCTCGGTCTTTGGACAGTCCTCCGATATTACAGCCCACACTACCTTTTTTTTCTCTTTGCTTTGTGTTGTTTGAAATGCGCTAATCTTATTTATTTTCTGCACCATTCCGTTAGTTTGCTTTTCACACAGAAGAAAAATAAAAGAAGAAGCTTGGAAGTATCCATCTAGCAGAATCTTACTCCTTGTTTTTTTTTCCTACACTCGTTTAGCTACTTTTTTTCTCATTAAGAGAGACTATTCTACAAATCGCATAAAGGTAATAAATGCGTTCTAACAAATTAAACTGTCCAAAAAAAGTGTAGAGCAATGATGGTCACTATTTGATTCTCCTTTTTTTCTGTCATTGCAATTGCTAAATGATGTACTTACTCTCATCAGCCTCCTCTTGCACACATCCCAATTATTTTTTTCCTTGTATCTGCTTCATTAGCAGACTATCAAATTTGAAAAACAGAGTGTAAGCAAAACTCTTGTTTATTTATTTTTATTTTTAGCACAACACAAAATGCTCTTCCCTTTTCGTGTGCCTTTTACTCCTCGTTTTTGTTCTTCTTTCTGCAATCGTTGTTTATAAAGATATTCCATTTTGTTTTTCTCATTAACATCATTTTTGGGTATGTATACACTCATCGACATTGTCAAAATGGCAGCATACATTGAATCCCGCAAGGAATAAGGACCGAATGCTTTTTTGTTTTATAAATAACGGCTTTTCTTTGCACACAACTCGCAAAATTAAAAATGCATTATTTTATTTACATTTCCCTTCCTCCCTTCCTCTTTTCCTTTCCTTTTATCTCTGGAGTCAACACTTTTGTTTTAGAATTGTTCAATTAATTACATACATTTGTTTCTTCAAAAATACCCCCCTTTTCAAATATCTGCTGTTCGGTCATATATTTCCTGTTTCGTATTGTATGCATTTGCCTTCATCATCCTTTTTTCTCGTTGTTTGCTCCTACCTCCTTTTTCCTGTTTTTTTTTGTTTTTTTTTTTTTGTATGCTCATTCCCAACTTTTTTTTTGTTTTTATTATCATCCAAAAAACAGGATAATTCTTAAAAGAATTTTTTTCCTTCCATCTTGTCTCAAAAGAGAAATATAAACCGCTTAAATAAGCTTGTTCAAAAAAAACATTTGTCGCCAGCCCTCCCTTTCCCCACCCACATCTTTTTTCTGCTTTTAGGTTCTGTTTTTTGTTCCTTTGTTTTTCTACAATCATTCTACCTCTATTTAAAAAAGCTTTGATTCTATTTTTTTTTTCCTTCTTCAATTTTTATCTATCTTTCTATCTACATATTTCTTTTGCTAGGAGCCATCCTATATGTACACACCTATGGGCAGCCACGAGGGACATAGTGTTGCTGCCGCTGCTGCCGCCGCTGCTGCAGGCGCGCCCATCTCCAACTCCACGCACTGGAGCAACGAAGAGACCAAGCTTCTTATCAAGACATGGGGCGAGCATCGCGACGAGTTTGCAGAGATTAAGCGCAATCTGAGCGTATGGAACAAGGTTCTGGAGCGGCTGCTCAATGCTGGATTTTTCCGGACTGTCGAGCAGTGCCGCAACAGATGGAAATTTCTAGAGACCAAGTACAGAGCAGCTGCAAAGGAAATTGAGGCAGGGGGTCGCAACACGTGGGGCGAGTTTTATGACGAGATGCATCTTGCCAAAAACGGCCCCAACGGCTCGATGGCTCGCAGACGCCCGAGCTGCAGCAGCAGCAATGGAAGTGCGTCTGCAGCCAATGGCAGCAGCAGCAGTGGCATCAAGCAAACGCCTGAACCTTACTCTTCTTCCCAAACACCTCCATCTGCCAACCCCACCAGCTCGTCTATGTTTGTCGATACACAGGGTCGTGTGACGCTGCCACCAATCAGGTCGACGGCTGCCTTTGGCAGCTCAGCAACTGCAACTGCAACTGCAACTGCTTCGGCCTCGGCCTCGGCCTCGGTCTCAGCTCCAGATCTAAGCCAGAGCAATGGTGCTGGCAGCCGCATTCGCAGCATGTCGCCGCCCTATCATCATCACCGCTACCACGAGCGTGCAGCGCCTGTACCCTATCGTCAAAGCTACCAGCGCTCGCCCCGTCGGTCATCTTCTGCGCGCTCGGGCTTCCCCTACCATGTCCATTATCGCCAGCATTCGTCAAACTATCAGGTTCATCCACTGGCGGAGAACCATCTCCCTGACTCGCTTCTCTCTTCCAAAACATCGTCTACATCGCCAACCACAGCCGGCAGCAGTGCCGGTGCTGCTGCTTTTGTCAACAACGCAGCTGAATGCATGCCGATCTCTGGACATGTCGGTCAGCAGCAGCACCATGGCTACCAGGGACATCCGCGTATTTACTCTGAGTCTATGGCCGCAGGCTCGCAATCACCTTTCCCGCAGCCCATGGCTCAGGTGTCTGCGTCCCGTGGCAGTTTGTCTCCTTATTCACAGCAGCGTCAGCAGAATCAGCAGCAGCTTCAGCATTCTGTGTTTCCTGGCCATAGCGGCCCAGTTACATCGCCTTCTTTTTCTTGTTCATCTTCAGCGGCAGCCTTGCCTGCTCAATCGCAAGTTTCTGCTTTGCGAAGTGGCTACAACACAACACATTATCAGTGCTCATCCTCCATAGACAACCAGCGTGAATTCCAACAAAACAGTACTAATGCTACAGCCGCATATTCATCTGATCCCAATGTCTACACTGGGATTATCTCTAGTGACCCGGCATTTGCTGCTCATGGCTCAGCAACAACGCCTGCTTTTCGTAAGCGCAAGCTGGACTATTCGCCAGATCCCATGCATCCAGCTTTGGAAAAGCCTGCAGGCACTATCTTTTCAGCAGCCGCGGGATCTGTAGTCTCAGAAGGCAGTGCAATAGAGCTGATTGGGCAGGTGCAGAGAGTAGATCTGCTTGATTTTCTTAAAGAGCAAGCCAGAGTCCGTGAGCAACGCGAGGCGGCTCGTGCTGAGGAGCGGCGACATGCCAAGCGGTTACGCGATGAAGAGGAAATGCGGTTTCACGAGTTCCAAATGTCTCTGATAACGCTTATCCAAAAATCAATCGTTCAGCCAGAGTCTTGCCGGGATTCGCCCATGGTCACAGAGTCTGTAGATAAATTTGGCGCTGATGATAATAGTAATGATGATGAGGAGGAGAGTTTAAAGACGGATACTGTATCCCATTCGGAATCGTCTGAAACAGCATCCAAGCATTTGCAATCGGAAGATGACGAGGTTTCAGAAGAAATTGAAATTGGCTCTAAAATCTCTACGCCAGCTGAAACCGGTGGTGTTGCTGGCAATCAAGAAAATGTAAACTAACAATTTTTATATTATTTTTTTTTTAATATTGCGTCAAAGTCATAACACTTTTAGATTAGCTTTTCTTACCATTTATTTGCATACTTGTTTTAATATCACATGTAGGAAAATATTCAAACAAACAAATTTAAAATTTTAATATTTTGTATATGTGAATTTATTTATTTTTAATTATTCGCTAATATTCTAAATATATGATATAGAATCACTCAATTAAAATATTGTGGCATTTTAATTACATTTTTATTATATTTTATCGCTGTTTTTCGTGATCGATGTATATGCAGAATTTCAGTAAATTATTAAAAACTCATTGATGAATGCAGTGCTTTTTTTGTTTAGTACAGTTGCATTGAAGATGTGCATATACGGTTGCCAACAATTTACGTATTATTTTTATGTGATTATTTAAAAATGAAAAAGGTATTGGAACACAATTATTTGTAGATTAGACGCATACGATAAATTATATTGATGTGGCAAGTAAAATTATTTGTCGTAATTTCTTTTTTTTTACATGTATTTAAAAAATAATTTGTATTCAATAATGTCATTAGTCAACCCAGTTGCTCAAATGACTGTTTATTGTTGATATTTGTGTTGGTGGGAATAATTAAAATACATATTTGCAAGCAATATTTAGAAATTTCCATAGATTATTCTCATGGTTCTTTTGTTTTTTCTTCAACTGTATGCACGATCAATTAGCAAATGTAAACGTTAAATATGTATATGCCACAAGGATTTTTTTTTTGGTAATAGTATTATAGAATTTTCAACTTTTGAACAAAGTAAGAGACAAAATGTTACTGCGCAATAAATGCACGCAGTGCATATGGACTAAAATAAAAACGTAAAGTTAATACATATTTTGTGCATTGATAATTGCCTGTACCGTATATAATTTGTCCGAGATATTTTATTAATGCAGTGAGACGATTAAAAAAATTTTATGAAAAAATAACAGCGCATTTACTCATCCTGCTACATGCAGATATTTATTTTAATATTTTATTTTTTAGATAGTGCATGCATACTATAAATACGCATACAACATCCATATAAATAATAAATAATATCTATTTATAAACACTTTTTTGCTCCAAGCTAGTACAAGTTTGTTATATAAACATTGCAACACTGCTATTCTTCAGTCTTTTTATTAAATTAATAGTAACTATTGTTTGTAAAGTTTTTTTCTTTTTTCCTTCAATAACCGTTCTTGTTTTCTGTTTGACAAAATAGCATACTGTAAGTATCGGCAATCAGACATTTCTACTGTTAAATGCACATATCCAATTAAAGCTTTTTTAACTTGCATTTTATATTTCTCTACTAGTTTCAAAGCAAGTTGCATTCAATGTATACTGAAAACATCTTTTCAAAAAAATGTTTTATAAATTATTCTTTGTTTCGGTGCACGCTAATCCACTCATTCACTTATTCAGTTATTCTTTTTTATATTTTATTTGGTAATTCAATCTTCCAACTGAAAAGTGGCAATTTTATTTTCTCCCGTCTCCCTATTTCTTTTTATTTCTATTAGCTTTTTAAAATAATTATTCAAAAAGAGTTTTGTAAGTAATTTAATAAAACTAGCGCTTGAATATTGTCAATAATACTATTTCTATTGCGTTTAAAAAAAGGTATTATTTTTTTAAACGTCTAGCCAACCTTGTTTTTTTTTCTATACCATCACAGCATAATCGCGCAATTCGTCTTTCTATTTCCTTATTGCAACCAATTTATTTAAACTAGCATACAATAAAAAAAGAGTGTATATTTTTCTTTGTTCTAGTTTTTTGGGTGCATCCATCCAAATTTTTGTAATTGATAAAGAATAAAGGATAGGTAACTGATTAGAAAAAAAGCAGTATAATTGACACCTTAGTTAGTCTTAGAGTTTATTTTCCTTGAATCTATTCAGCGCTGATAATGCACACCCCCTACTCCCTAGTTTTTTTACTTTAATTCTTTGAAGATTCATGCGTCGTCTTTTTTAAAGAGAAAAAACAACCAAGGAGCAAACAAGTAAAAAAAAAGTTTATGCAAATTTTTTTTTTATTCAGTAACTGTTTCCTCCAGCCAATTAGAAGCATACTCAATAATAAAGCCAAGGTTTTTCTTTTTTTTTCCCCTGCTCCACTAATGCATTGAATTATCTTTTTTTTTGAGGGAGTATAGTAGCATTATTGCTTGATATTATTTTCTATCAGTATATGCAACCCTATTTATGCCCAAGTTTATTGTTATTGTCACTTTTGCTTGCTTGGATTTTACTAGCATTATCCAAAGCAAAAGAAAATGCGTGAATTTTTAATAGCGAATATTTTTTGAGCATTGCGTCTCCAGTAACTAGTCTCGTCTAAACTTTTTATTATCTCCTACAACCGAAAAAAAAAACAAAAACCCTTTTTTTCTTTTTTTTCAGTATTTTAACAGCTTTTATTTTGTTTACTATATCCGAATACCCTAGTTACGCTAATAACATATTTTTTATTTTTTCTAGATTGGAGATTCAAAAAAAAGCCAATATCATACGACCACTCTTACTTCGACAACAAGGACATTAGGAATATTTATTTTTCTAGCGTAAATCTAATTTCGAGGATATATATTTTTTCACATTAAAGATAATTTCCTACCATTCCCAGGCCATTTATTACACGATATACAAAAGAAAACAAAAGGTGAGTACAATAAACAAATAATTGATGTAGCTATTCCGCCACCTTTTTAGTATTTTCACTTTGTTTCTCTTTTTTTTTTTTAAAAAAAAAGATTCTCACAACTTGGAACAGCTCGCAACAATACAAAACAACAGAAAAATAGCAATAAACACAAAACAAGCAATAGTGCCCTTTAGCCCTGGTCCGTATTTTTTTCCAAAAAAAAAATTCTTTTAGAAATCAGCACTTGCACAAACGCTCTCACATAGAGATGTCATGAATTAGGACAAAGTTGAATTGATTTTCTTCTCAACGAGAAAAAATACTTTTTTCTCTGTTTCTTTTTAACAAATGTATGAGACAAAATTTCAAATCAAAAAGTATTCTATTGTTCTTGTTTTTTATTTTTGAAACGAGCCAAATTTCTCTATTCCTCCGTCTCTTTTTCTCCCTCCTCCCTTTTTTTTCATTTATTGCCTACCAGTAATATTCTAATAATTTTTGATTGTTACACAGGCGGAAATAAAAGATCTTTTCCCCTGAGTTATTGCAAATCACCGCTTGTTCCTGCAATTCAGAAGCTATTATTTCCTCTAAAATCACCATTATTGCCCCTGTATATATTGTTTAAAAGAACCAACAGCAAGGCAGTGGCTTGGTTTGACTTGGCTTGGCTTGGCTTGGTTTGGCTTGGTTTAGAAGGGCGGGTTGTTACAATAACAACAAATGCTTGATCCAAATTTGCCTTTTTTGCATAGGCTCACAAGCAATGTATACTGGTAAATCTGAATTAGGCCTTCTAAATCAGATATTGTCAGTTCCAAACATTTATCAAAAAGCTCACAACAATATAGCTCTAGACATGTGTAGTTAATGACGATCTTCAATTTTACTTGTTTAATATTTGCTTTTTTATTTCTGTGGCAAGTGTTTAGATGAAAAAAATAATGAGGAAATAGGTTATTTGAGCCGAACCCTATATTTTTTATTTTACTGACATTTTGCATGACTCGATACTTTTCTTTGGCATTTTTCCTTTCTCTCTCTTTTTGCTCACCGAGCAGGTGCAATGACGACTCTCAAATGGTTGCGTTGTTTTTTTTTGCAGGCTATTCGCATGCAATTCGGGAAATGGAAAGTGTGAGGTCACAAATGTCCGAATTATATCTTATCCCAAGCTCGAATTCGGATTTATATTATTTTGGTCTGTTCCCCTCACTTTCACTTTACTCCATTTGTCCCAGAGAGCAATTCACTTTGCTGTAACCCTCCCCCACTCCCTATCCGTTAGTTCACAGATACTTTTTATTGCCCTTTCATAATAGCCATTATTTCTTGATTGGCAGACAGCTGCCTCTGTTGACTGAATGCGCAGCGCAACTTTTTTCTTTTTTTTTTTCTTTAATTCTGCCTGTCTCCAGCGGTGAGAATAAAATAAAAAATAGGGATCTTAATTCAATTACTATTTTCAGTGCATCAGTCACATTACCTTGTATAATTAGTCAAATATTTCTTTTTTTTACCATCCCTTGTGTTTCGATATTTCCATTCCTACCAATCACTTTTTTCTAAGCTTTCTGTTTTGTCTCTGTAACCGTAATTAATTGTTTTTTTTAAAAACAATTGATTCTTTCAAGAGATACACGCGTGTGACTCTACGAAAGTGATGGTTATTAAATGGAGAGCATGGGGAGAGAATAGTAAATAAAGGAATGACATCCAAATCACTACGTATTTCTATGCCAAAAAGTGGAGGGGCTCTAGACAGCTATTGTTCATCTCGTTTTGCTTGTCTTGGTCCCACATGATCGCATTGCCTTCTGTCAATTAACTATTGTCACTGCCAGGTAATATTTTTATTTCTTGTGTATGGCGCCCCAGTTCCTCATCTTTCGGAATTTAACTAATCCACTTACCTTTATTTTGCACTTTAAGCATAGAAAAGTAGTGTAGATGTGTGTTTTTTTTATAATTTTTTTCACAGACACATACACATACATTCTTTTATAAAAAAATAACACGTGCAATAGCAATATTCGTTCTTTCCCAACATTTCTGTTGTTCTCTTTTGCCTTGTCTTATTACTCTCACTCAAAAAGTGTAAATTTTATCTGGAGGCATTATATGCTGATTGCAGAATATCATCAAGACAAGGACATGTGTCTGAAGCTGTTACTGAAGATCACCAGCCATTTATTGCATTTATGATCTCCGTTTTGATATATTACACATTCATTTATTATTACATGATAAAGGCAAACCTTGTTTTTTTTTGCCTCTCCCCGACTTTATTTCCCGCCACCTCCGCTGTCGATACACAACCTCTCCCTTATTTTTTTTTACTTCCTGCTGATGCATGCGGATTCTATCGGTATTTTTTTTCGTTTGTTTGTTTATTGCTCTTGCAATAAAATAAAATAATCTGGGTTGTTCATGCGACTCATACATACAAAATAGAATGCTAAAACAACTATCAAAATTGTGATTTTTAATTATTTTCTTTTTACCAGTTGCCACTGGGTTCTTTTGTGGCTTGCTTGCTTGTTTGTTTGTTGCTGATCTTCGTTGTTTTGTTTGCTACACTCTTTGTTTCCTTCCCTGAGTCTGCACAAGCTCTAGCCATATGCATCTGTCGCGCCTTTCTATTGAGTTTATCCAAACTCAGGAACAGGATAGAAAAGGTGTCATTTGTTCCTAAGAATGGATGAATCAACATGAATGAACGAGTCAAATTGCTCATTCAAATGATGGTTTGACAGTGGCCATGACCTATACTGACAAAATCTCGGTTTTAGAGATGTTTTAGCTGGATTAGTTGCAATTGTTTTATTTTTTTGTTAGTTTGCCTGTTGCTGCCGCTGCCATTTTGATGAGCTTTTCTTTATTTTTGTCAAGCGGACATGACCTAGCAGTTGTATTTTGTGCTCTATTCAGCTTGCTTGTCCCGTTTATTTTATTTTTGTTTTTTTTTGGTTGTTTGTTTTCCGCTTGCCTTGATGAGAGCGTTTTCTTGCTCTCATGCGTACGCATATGCACAGAGCCTTATTTTGGAATGTATGTCATACACGACACATATGCCCTATCCACATTTCTCTTCTTTTTTCCTTTTTTCATATTCTCATTTTATTTCTCTCTTTGCTATTGCCCTTGTGCTATTGATGGTTTGCGTGAGTGATTGTTTTCAACACAAGTTTTTATTTTTTATTTTTGCCAACTATTGCCCTGGCTATTTCCGTTAATGCAGTCGATGATTTCTAGGCAAAGCTGACGGTTTTGTCTGATTTCATTGACGCTTCTGTCGCTGATCATGCCTCTCGTGTCATATTGCAAATGCTATAGTATATGTTAATTTCTCTGCTGTTAGTGCAGCTATAGTGAATGACTATTTTTAAACGATTGAATAATGCATCGACAAAAATTACCACTTGAGCCTTTTTCTTTATAAAGAAAACTTTAATATTTTGTTTTAACCAAAGCCCCATCTTACCCTGCCTATTCCCGGCTCTGAATACTACTAAAAAATTAATGAATAAGGAAGTGTCCTTTCCTTGGTACATTCATAGTCCTTGTTTGCTTTTTTTTCTGCCCGCCCCCACTATTCAGAGTCCAATTTCCATGCCTCAGTTCTTTTATCGCGTTCATAAGCATTGGCTTTTTTTATTCATCCTGTTGTTTTATTATCCTCTTATTTTCATGGCTAATACCAATGGCCATAATATTTTTGCACAAAATATAACAAATCAATAAATTTTGTGCGTAAGATAAAAAATAAGAACATTTATCTTGGAGGAGCAGAGTGAGGGGCGTATCCTGCTCAACTAAAGAAGAAGACGTAGAAGAAGGGGGTGGGTGGATAGTGGTGGTAGGTTGGTGGTGTACCACATCCTTTTTCTTTCTTCTTCTTATGCCGGTTCTTTTCTTGGTCAAATTTATTTCTTTGGGGGGAGGGAGTCAATATATTTGGGCAGACAAGGTTGCGCATAACAGCCCGAGATGTTGAGATGTGCTTACTTGCTGTCTTGGCTTGTATTGTCTTTTTGATATATGCGTTTTTTTTTCGTTCTTGCGTAATATCTATTTTTCTCTTGTCTTTGTCTCTTAGCCAGTCAGTCTATTTCTTCTGCTTTTTTAGTCTTTTTTGCTATTGTATTTCTCAGTGAATTGAGAAAAGCAAAAAAAAACATCCTTTTAAAATATGTATGTTGATATATACACACTCAAAACAACAGCTCATTTCAAAAAAGGCTGTTGTTATGAGCAAACACATACACACATACATACATACGCACACATGTTGTTGTCAGCATTAAAAGTGTTTTTTTATCCCATCCTGTCTAAAAGAAAAAACATTTTGTATTGTTTGGCTATTTGCAATACTTCCCCTGTTCTCTCCTTGGCAGGTGCGACATTTCTCCCATTGTTTGAAAGGGGAAAAAAGGTGTTTCAATGCCAAGTAGGATGAGAACGACACAAAGGTTAACGACCCCCCTCCCAACACCCTTTACTTACCAACCCCTCCTTCATTTATGGCATATTATTCTTGTCCGTACATTGGAATGAGTTTATTTTCTCACTCTTGTGCTTTTAGTGCCTTAACTTTTTTTTGTGTTTTGCTCGCCATCTCTCAATTTTTTTCTCTTTTGCTAGGCTTGATGTTCGCATGTTGTCGTGCTTGTTCCTTTTTTATTCATTCCTTTGAAGTGGTTGTTCATACTTGTGTAATTTTTTTTTACGGTTTAAAAAGGCCAAAACATTTTTGTATGCGCGTTTTTTTTTTGCTCTGGCTTGTTAAACCAACTTTTCTATTAGCCACTCTTTTTATATATAAAAACTAGTCCCTTGGGAAATTAGAAAAAAAAAGGACATTCTACACTTTTCTGTTCTTATATTTGCTTCCTTTTTCTTTGTATTTGAAACTTTATACCAAATTTTTAGTTTAGCCTTGTTGAACCTTTATTTTATTTTATTTTCTAAACATTGAGGTTTCTTTTATTTTTTTCTTTCTTTCTTTCCTTGTAGTATATTAAGTCAATCTTCATATATTTCTTTTGCAATATTGAAACCGGATACACTCACTCACTCTCACAGACACACATACACACTCGGAAATTTATAATCAACCTATTCTACGTCTAAACAAGCATACAAATCAAAGTACTGTGCTGACTGCTAAATATTTTTTATTCTTTATCTCCACAACCGTCAGCTCAAGCTAGAGACATCCCTCTCCCCTAAATCTATCTTTTTATTTTTTGCTTTTTGGTCTCCAAAAATTTAGATCTGGACTATATATTTGGAATTGGGGAGAAATTAAGGATGACCAGCTATACCTTTGGCGACACATCGACAGCACTAGTTGGCTCGACTCTTGACACCACTTCGGCGAACAGCGGCGTTAAATCTAGCGGAAGCGGCGTATATGACGGCAATCGCGTCTACCGTCGGGATTCGGTATTATCCAACACCCATCATACTGGAGGAGACTACCAGCTGCATCAGTCAAGCCACAATGTCGATTCCAAGGTTCTGCATGGAGGCGGTACTGTGGGCATGTCCTCGTCTTCTTCGTCTTTGACAGACGCCTTTGCTGGTATCAACGCTAGCTCTGTCAATGACAACGCTTTTGCAGACTATCTCTTTAAGCAGCAGGTTATGACCCTGAATAGCCATGGGGATGCCAGCCCTCAGCAATACCATCGCCAGCAGCCGCATGGCCAGCACAGCTCTTCAGACATTTCCTCTGTTGTTGCAGCTGTCGCAGCTGCTGCCACAGCCAATAACACAAGCGGCACAAGTTACAACAATACTAGCAATTGTAATGGCAACGGCAACCCTTCTGTTCCCGGCCCTAGCGACTTTTTGGTCTATCAGCATGGGCCTGCATCGCACCAGCAAATGCAATCTTGCTCTTCGCTGTCTTCAGCTCATGCCCAAAGACAGCACAGCTACAGCGCGCACAATTATCAGGGACTACCTTCTAATCATCAGAGTCCAAGCGCTGCTACATCGACGCTTCCAGGAACCATCGGCATGGCCCCTGGTGCAGGTGCAGCTGCAGGCATGTCTTCGACGGCTACTACTCCCAGCTCTGGAGTCATTTCTCATAACGCTAGCACTACCTGCCTAGTCGATCCGCTGCCCAGTTTCCTTTCGTCGCTTCCGATGCCAAGCTCTGCAGAGTCGTCAAAATACTCGTCTATAGTGGCTTCTTCGGGCGCTTTATCAAACAAATCTCGAAGTGGCAACACAAACAGCAAAGGCAACAG
Source organism: Coemansia asiatica (assembly GCA_027478445.1). NCBI lineage: Eukaryota > Fungi > Kickxellomycota > Kickxellomycetes > Kickxellales > Kickxellaceae > Coemansia > Coemansia asiatica. The sequence goes on from JANBOH010000059.1 coordinate 50,669, forward strand.
CAGCAGCAATGACAAAGGTAATAGCGATCAAAACAAGGAAAACGTCAACAATATGAGCAATAATGGCAATAGCGCTCTAGCAGCTGCGGCTGCTGCTGCCGCGGCTGCAGTTGTAAACTCTAGCAATAGTGCAGGGTCTGGAATTGGTAATATTTTGACTTCTGCAGCCTCAAGCTCTGACCTGGCTTCCCTGAATTCAGGCTCGCATCCGTACTATAATAGCAACGGCAATAATCAGCACAGCCACGGCCATAGTCACAGCCACGAGCATTATAACCAGGCTCACAGCCACGGTTATAATCAGCAGCCGCAAGGGCATAGTGTTTACGATGTTAGCGGCCTTTCCTTTGCGCACAACGCCTCTTCAAATCTATCTGGGGCTGTAGTAGAGTCTTCGTCTGCGCCACCTGCTCTCTCTGTTCACAACACGGCTGCGTCGACATGTGTAAGCACTTCTGCCCCACTACCGACGCCTGCAGCGCCAACAACGACAACAACAGCCACGACAGCTACGACAGCTACGACGGCTGCTGCCGCTGCTGCAGCTGCTGTTGCGGCGGCTGCGCTGAGTAACGGAAGCTCAGCAGCGACAAATCCTCTGGACTTGAACTCTTACAGTATCTCGGCATTCAGCAGGCCACTTAGTCAGTCAAGCGGCACAGCAGCCATGTTGCTAAACAACGGAATTGTCAATAGCGACTCTAATGGCCATGGCGCAGGCGGCAACACATCCTCGGGGCTGGTTGCTTCCTTTTCGGGCATCAACCAGACTCAGGGCGTTGTATCTCAGTCACAACAATTGCACGGGCAATATCAATACTATCAGCAGCAGCGTAGTTACAGCGATTATTCGGCATACTATCGCTCGCCATCGACTACGCTGGCCATGGGAGCAGCAACCGGAAGCACTACAGCGACAGGTGCCTCGCCAATGAGTGGCACGGGTGTTGGCGGAGCTGCAGCTGCAGCTGGCTCACATGTCACCAGCAGCGGTGCGCCTCAACTGACAGCAGCAGCAGCGGCAGCAGCGGCAGCTGCAGCGATGGGTTCTGGATACTATGCGTCTGCGTATCAGCCGTACTTGCGTGCAGGAGCAGGTGGAGGCTCGCACTCGTACTACTACTCGCAAACGCCAGCGAGATACATTCCGTATGGTGCATATCCACCCATCAGGCACTTTGTCTCCCCCGCAAGGCCGTTCAAGTGCGAGACATGCGAGCAGTCGTTTTCGCGCAACCACGATCTCAAGCGACATGTCAAGATACACTCGGGAATCAAGCCGCACAAGTGCCACAAATGCGGAAAGAGCTTTGGTCGCTCCGATGCCCTGAAGAGACATTCGATGGTCAAGCGCTGTCGGTCTAACACGACTTCAGCTTCGTCAAAGCCGTCGTCGTCGTCGTCGTCGTCTCATGCGGTAGGCGCAGCTAACAACACAAGCGTGGCATCACAGCAGAGGCAAGGTAGGCTGGCATCGTCAACGCAGGCCTCGCACATAGCGCAGAGCAGCGCTGGCGGCATGGCATCGATTTCGAGCAGCTCGTCGCGCCTTGCCCCTGTGAATTCCATGTTTAGCCAAACCGGTGCGACCTCCATGGCATCGACGGCTGGCTCGATTGTTCCCAACATGCTTTCTTCTAGAACCAACTCCATTTAATTTAGACTACTGCTTTTTTCCTTATTACCCTATTTTTTCTTTACTTTTTGTCTTATTTTTAAGGTTGCTTTTTTTTCCTGCAACAATCAATATATATATATTATCATCATCCCCATTTTATTTATAAATAGTTCCTACAGACAAGTAAAAAAAATAAAATAGTAAACACTAAAAAAATTACATGTGTGTGCCAAGATTTATTGATAAAAACGTTTTTTTTAAAAGCTGCGATATTTTCCCAATATTTTATATTGTCGCATTGTTGTTGACAAGAGCACATATGCAAATCATCGGAATTCCAAATTTGCCATGCATTTCACTAACAAAAAATGATTGACAATGCAGATATATAATATTGATATTGTGCATCACATGAGCTGGCTTGGTGTTTCTATGAAATACCAGCAATTTAAAAGATTTTTAATATGTATACATTCATATTGCTTTTTTCGTGTTTATTTTTTTGCAAACGACATAATTAGAGCAGTAAAATTTTAATATGAAAGACGTAGAAATTTAAAGAGGAACAAGGGGTGTTGTGATAATAAAAAAAAACAACAACCAAATGCACTTTGACGATTGTTTAGAAATTTATTTCCAATAAATGCAATTCTCTTTTCTTTATTTATTTGTAACAAAAAAAACAGTAAGATGTATAAAAAAACACAAATGATAGTATTAAAATAAAAAATTACCCCCTTGTCTAAAACATGTGCATTTCGTCACATATATTTTTCACGTTGAAGTAAAAAGAAAAAGATGACATGATTCAGCAAGACTCTTCATCGAGAAGAGAAAAGGCAGATTGTTGAGCAATAGGTGCCACGACATTGTTTTCACCTTCATCGCTATTATTATCATCAGATGACAGGTCATTCTGGCTGCTTGTATCATTGTCGCTGCTGTGGCCATGGCGAGGATCCTTGGCATATACTGGTTGATCCTTATTCCGCGGCTTTATGTTACCTGCATCATTTTCGGTCAAATGGCTTTTGTCATTAAAAAATCCCGGCGGCTTGAAGGACAAAAGTACCCGCCCATCCAGTTCCCACTTGAGAAGCATCAAGGCTACATGATTTATACATTAAAGCAAAGAAAAGATGAAATCAAGGAAATGGTATGCATAGGTAAGCAAAGCATAAAAAGTATTTGCGTGTGAAGACAATACCAACAGCCCCAAAAAAGAAAGACGACAGACATAGACAGACATGGGCAGACAGACAGGCAGCCTGTCAAAACGAACGAAAAAAAGAAAAGAATATATATGTAAAATGCAATTTACAAGCAATTGTACTTTATGATTTTTCTCCCTATACAACTCATTCTCCCTATAAGTGACTTCAAATATTTTTGTTCCTTGCCTTAATTTTTTTTTTTTGGTAAGTCGGAATATATAAAAGATAGAGAGAAAAGGACATGTAACTTACCTGCACGATATATATCGGGACGAGCAGCCTTGGATGTGTAGAAGCCACGGTCAACGGCAAAAGCCTCGCAGATAGCCCAAGCCGACCATTGCCCCTTGACCATTGCATGAGTGTTTTCAGGCAATAGGTTGAGCATTTTTTCCAAAGGAACTCTTTCAGCCAGGTATTGCACCGACGAGTATGGCTCCTGGACCTGAGCAATGTTGTACAGGCCAGCCAGAATCTGCAAGGGGCGCTGCACCACACAGGGGAACACAAGCCCTGGACAGTCGCATAGACGGAGTGTAGGCGTGACATGGATTGTCTGGAAATGCTTGGTATGGCCTGGTGTCCGGCTGGTGCTGACCACGGTCCGCCCCATTATGCTGTTGATAACTGTGCTTTTGCCCACGTTGGGATGGCCAACTAGACCGATCGTCACATATTTGCCGCTGACCGTCTCGACATGGCCGTCAGCGGGCTTTTCTGTGCTAGAAGCGGTATTTCCAACAGGATTTTCTAACTCGCTCTCGCTCTCGCTCTCACTCTCACTCTCATTCTCTCTTTCGCTTTCTTCGTCATCGCTATTATTATTGTTATCGGCATTCAGCGCTTGCTCGTTGCCACGGTCTATATCTTTTGTATATCGAGCAATGACAGCGTCCCAGTCGACCAGAGACAGCTTTTCTGGGTTACAGACGCTGCGACAAGCAGAAAACAGCTGGCCAGCCTGCGAAGCGTCATAAACGCGCTTGCGATGCTTCTTTTTGATAAGCTGCGGGTCCTCTGTATCCGCAGAGCTAGGCACAATTTTTTCGCGGTAGCAGCAAAAGGTCGTCATCACGACAGCGGGAAACTCTTCGCTAAAGTACGTTTTCCACGCAACCACAGTTTCCTCGGTAACCAGATCAGTCTTGTTGAGCACAACTACTAGGGGTTTTCCAGTAGTCTCAGTGATGTATTTGTAGAGAGACGGCGGGAAATGCAGTACAGGGTGTCTGATGTCAACAACCATAAGCAGGATATCGCTGATCTCGACGACGCGCCAAAGCTGTCTCCAGACCTCTAGGTTTTTCTCATAAAGACTGATAGAGTCTTTGTTTTTCAGCATCTCCATTCTTTCGGCCCATTCAGCAAAATAAATTTTCTCATTTTGATCCAGATTCTCCTTTCTCTGGCCATATTTCCATGTGGGGCGAACGGGGATATCAACGTCGACCGAGTATGCGTCTTCAAAGGACATTGTCAGACCCTGCTTCTGCGATAGTCGGCGAAGTGGCTGCATGCTGCTCTGCTTGTTGTCCTCGATGTCTTGTCTGCTCAGCTTGTCAAACTGCGAGACAAGTCGGTTGCGCTTATCTGGCTGCGCAGAGTGGCTTGAGCCCACTTTCAGGGCATTGAAGCGGGGACCAAGGCTTTTAGCGTGGACCGACTGGCCTTTTTGGGTTTCTTGGTCGCCAGAGTCGTCTTGGTCTCGCTTGAGGGCCCGCTTGGCCTGCAGCTGTGCCTTTTTCTGCTTGTTGCTAAACGGCTTTTTCCTGTGCATTTGCGAAATTATATGGGAATAAAAATAAAAAAATTAAATTTGAATTGAGAAACAAAAAGGGCAAGGAGTAGAAGGAGAAAACTATTTGCTTTGTACATTTAGTGTATATGATGCGTGGATGAATGGTTCAGGTGATGACGCAGAAGGATAAAGAATAGCTGAGACTGCTGAAGCACAATGGAAAAGTGATCAAATTACGCATGATTACGGGTAGATTTAATTTTTTTGTTAATCTTAATTTCACTTGATTTAGCCAAACCATGATTTCATTGGAACTTTCTTTGCATGTGACGAGATATCTTCAAGCAAGCAGCACCATTGCCTTTATCTGCAAGCTGAAGAAAGCATGGCTCTATGCACTGGGAGAAAATACAGCAAAAACAGAGACGTCAGCCTGCTTGATTTAGTTTATTTGTTTATTTTGAGAAGACGATTAATCAAAAGGACAATTGTAAGACACAACAAATGCTGCGCACAACGCTAATGAACAAACAAAAAATGTGCATGAGACTGCTGCGCAGTTTACAAAAAAAAAGGAGCCAAGACGGGTTCTCCTTGGTGAGCTGCAGCAAAAAAAACCATTTCTTTGGTTCTATTTTTAGCTCCGCCAGACGCAGGGGCGCGATGATTGTTCCACAGACACCGCTTCAATAAAAAAAGACCGTTTAGGTTCTCTGACTCTATTTTGCGCCTTCTTTTCTGTATCTCGATCCTTGTGAATAATCAGGTGCCGGAATACGTGATGATGGATTGCCCAAGAAGCAACAGGGTCTGGTTCATAAAGAAGAAAATAGTCATGCGATGCACATGACTGGGTCGACAAGTCTGCCTGAAGAGCACACAATCAGTATACGCTAAAGCCAAAAAGAAAAACAGGCCAAAAGCACTTTTGTGTCTGTCTGTATCTGATTTTCTAGCTTGCTGCGGCCTGTGAAGCATGGAGTGGTGTGATGGGCTTTTTTTTTCATTTCTCAGGTGAACAGATGATTTAGATTTGGGAAATCAAGTCAGCTAACTGGTGGTTTGTCAGCCAAAAACCAAATGGCGCATTTTCTTTCCTATAAGCCATAATCACCACCATATCTGTCCGTCACGCACAGCACGGTTCGAAATAGCCATCACGGGTCCTGAATTGAGAGAGGTTAATTGAAACCTCCCATTGGTACAAGCCAAAGTAACAGACAGCTTCTTTTACTGACTGCGCAATGCGTTTTCTGCTGCGCAAATCGCAGCAGACAAAATGACTGGTTCGTTTGGGAAGAAAAAAAAACGGAGGACACACAGAGTGGAGCGGGATGGGGAAGCCATGCGATTGGCTGCATCAGCTAAGCAGTACCACTGTGCTTTCAGCCAATTGGCGCCTGCCACTTTACAGAGCCAAGATGAGCTTTTTTCATTAAACGTCTAGATGCTACTTTGTCTGCCAGCTTTAATTTGTCATGGAGAAACCGACAAAAGACCTAAGCAGCAACGGGGCGAAGATGACTAAAAGTCTTGCATGATGGCTTTCAGATCCATCACTGTCTTTTGCAGGCCGCTTGTATAAAGAAACAAGAGCCGGCAACGATCAGCACAAAGGAAAGAGGGAGCTAAAGAGAAGCAAGGGCGCTTGGACACGGACAGCTGAGTAATTATCAGTCATGGATCTTTTGTCAAAAGATATAAGAAAAAGCGCAGCACAAAATAACAATGCGAGCCGCAGCAACCAGAATCGTAAAAAAGAGGGGGGTGGTTGGGCAAAGGGCTGAGTAATTTTTTTTTTTTTTGTGAGCTTGGCTCGGCGCTCTGTATCATCATCAGTTGGGAAAAAAGCATGAAAAAAAGTCACCAAGGCCTTTTTTCTTTCATTTGGCTGATTGATGCCTGCTTTTTGAATGGTCAGTATGCAACAAAAATAAAAATCCCCCAATGCGCTTGCCAGAAGCTCAGTGTGCATTTTTTTTCACTTGTCTCGGCCTTTTCCTTTTCACAGCTTGGCACACACTGAAAATTTGCAAAACCAAATCCACCCACCCGCCTTCCACCCCCCCCCTCTTTTTTTTTCCACCTTGGCAAGGCATATTTTTATTATTTTTATTTCCCTCCACCTTTTTTTGCTTTAAATAGAGAACACGCATATATTTCTCTTTTTTGCTTAACAGAGACTAATTAATTTGTGTTTTTTTTTCAATTATTATTGTATAACGATTTCACATTATTTCAATTAACCTCTTTATTTTTTCAAATAACCAAGTTATCAAATAACACAAGTCCGGTTATATTATATTACTAAAAGCCTTGCGCAAATCAGCTTGAACGTTTAACCGCCCCTTTCTGCCTTGAAACCAATGGTCTCTTACTCGACACACCGTATGATTGAAGCAAACACCCGTCTACACCATCACGAAGCCGTTGCGCTGGCCTCTGGGTATCAGCAAGCTTCCGGAGCCACGCGCAACAGCAACCTGATGTTGCATGTAGACGGGTGGTACCAACAGCAGACTCAAAACCCCTCGGCGGTGCCAGCTCAGCCTCGGTCGGCTGGCTACATATTTGACCTTGACCGCGCTCAACACGGCTTTTCTGCAGACCACATCATTGGCCACAAGCAGAACCACTACCAGAACCACTACCAGCAACAGCAACCGCAACAGCAACAGCAACGGCAGCTACCACCATCAACCAGCGATTATTGCACAGAGTCGCTGAAGCGTGTTCGTGATACCACCGACACGTCCGATAGCCCAGCATCATCACTGGCAACGACATCGGCATGCAAGCGGGTGTGCGACGACGCAGGACTGGCCAGCAGTAGCAGTAGCAGCAGCAGCAGCAGCAGCAACCACGGCGGCGTGCGTATCACCGACCTGTTGAACCCAGCGGTTGTCTCAGCAGCAGCAGCTGCGCAGCGAATGACGCTTCCCTCGTCTTTAGCCAGGACCCGCAGCGACGGCGCCAAGCATCAGCACCAAAACATCGCCCTGATGCAGCAGCAGCAGCAGCGGCTCGACTCTTCCACTACCGCAGCGGCAGCTAGCGGTTCTGCAGACCCCACTGTCCGCTTTACCCGTACCGCGACGGCTCCTGTCGAGGCAACGGTGAAGACCGCTGCTGCCTACTCGTCCTCGTGCGCTCAGGGCCTTGTTCGCGAAGCACTTGAACTCGACAAGCTCTATGGTAAGTTATTATCATCATTATTTTTGTTTCTCTCTTTCTCCATGTCTCCTAGCATTATTGCATCATTTTTTGATGATGGCAGCTAAAGGTCTTCTTTTTTTTTTTTGAAGACTTTTATTGCCATTTTGCCCCATCATCTTTGTGCATATATCCTTTTCCTTATTTTTATTTTTGCTTGTTATTTTTTATTTTTGCTTGCACTCTATTTTCATGTAACACACCTTTTTGCTCTCTTTTTTTTGCAGCTTTTTTTTTTCTAAATCAATTCCTCTCCCAGTCAAGCCAACAAAAACAACAGGTATTGATGGGTGGGTACGATGCAAATTGCAATAAAAATGAAGCAAAAAGCGTGGGTTTGGACTTTGCTTTAATTTTTTCCGCTACTCTTCTCTCTCTTTTTTGTTTTCTACACTGGCCGCTGTAAAATGTGGTTGGTGGCTTAATTTCTCCCCTTCCTTATTGATGTGCCACGTGATGCGGAATGGCTTGAAAATCAAGGAGCATAGAAGAGCAAAAAGAAAAAATCAGGCGAAGCAGGGCTGTGTCAACAAAAACAACCAAACTTTTTAAAATCCCAAATCCACAAAAAATGCACCCAACCGGATACCAATAACAGCTGCTGCTCTTTTTTTTATGCAAAAAGCTTGGCTATGCTGCGTAAAAAAAAGAAACGCGTTTGTTAGTATTACTTCGTTTCCTCTCATGTTCCTTTTTTTTATCTAGCTTCGTAAAAAAGGCATATATATGCTTGATTTATTTCATTTCTCTTTTTTTCTCTTTGATTTTTTCGTTTTTGTCTGATGTCGACTGCGGTTGGCGGCGTCTGTAATTTTATTATTCTCTTTGCCCCTCCATGCATCATGTATGCACGCATGAGTGGATGCTCTGGGTTGGATGTGATTTGATTGATGATATGTCGCTCTTGCTACTTGTCATTTTCTTTTACATTATTGTATGGTGTTGTGATGAATATATGTTGCATCCGGTGATTTCCTGCTTTTTTAATGTGCATTGAATAGGCGGCGGGGGATTGTGAATATACAACAACAACCACCAGCAAAACATCATATCACGTATGCGTATACAACTAATCAATTATTTATTATATATTTTTTTACGTTGTCGCTTGAACGGATTTTTTTTATCTGGCATTTGGCAACCAAATAATAGACATTGCATGTGTGATCATTGAAAGTGCCTGGCCTAACCACTCGATTTCGCAGCGCACGCAGCTGTGCTCTTTGCGGTGCTTTGTCATGGAGACGCACCGCCAGTCACGTCTGGGAACAGATGTGTTGGAACTATGCATGTTTTATCTCTTGCGTGCAAAGTCCATCATTCAGGCCAAGCAGCGCGCGGCACGCCAGAAGGAAGAGCAGCAGGAGCAGGAGCAGCAGCTGAAAATCCGCCAACAGCAGCTTCAACAACAGCAACAGCAGCTTCAACAGCAGGCTCTGCTTCTGCAGTCAATGTGCAGCAGCGCAAGCACACCTCCGCTTTCTCCTTTCAACAGCCTGCTTGTTGCTGGCAGGGCTGTGCCTGCTGGTAGCAGCAGCAACAGCATTGCAACGCCCAGCTCGGTAACAACTAACAACGAGGACAGTCCATACACGCCGCAAGAAGGACAAGGTGCTGTGACCCAGGTCTCATATGTCCCTGGAGACAAGCAGCAGATCCTGCGCGCAGGCATGGTCGCGCCCTTTATCACCGTCGATGCCAAGCAGCGGATGCAGCAGCAGCCCTCATTAGCCCAGCAGCGGCCACTTGCGGGCAACGCTGCATCTCTGCCTGTGTCGTATCGCTCGCTTGTCGCGTCAGCTCCCAACGACAAGGCTGTAACTGCCTCTGCAAATGCTGCTCAGCAAGAGCAGCAAGAGCAGCAAGAGCAACAACAACTGCAGTCACCCGAGGAGAAGGCGCTTGGTGATAACAGCGCAGCTGCTGCGCCAGCCAAAAAGCCCAAGCCCGACCCAACAAAGTGTGGACGCAGAATGTTTGTCGCAGCGCTTATCAGCGCGTCAAAGTTTATCTACGACCAGACATACTCGAACCGGGCATGGAACAAGATCACCAGGCTGCCGATGGCGCAAATCAGCGACATGGAGCGTGCTTTTCTCGAGATGATCGACTACCGCCTCTATGTCGACCGCACGACATACGATAAGTTCCACAGGCTGCTAGCGCGCTCGGGCATGCGCAACGGCCGGCTGATGGTATGCGACACGACAGCAGCAACAGCAGCAGCAGCAGCGTCTCCGCCAGCTTCTATGCTGACACCTGTGTCGCCGTCATCATTGGCTGTGATGCCCAGCAGCAGCATCAGCACCAGCAGCCAGCAGGATACAGCTGTTGTGCCAGGAGTATCGTCGTCGTTATCGTCGTTATCGTCGTCGTGGCAAGTGGCGGCATATGCAGCACCAGCTTCTGTTGTGACTCCATTTACGCCTGGGCCGCCCTCCTCGGCACTTCCAGCAGCTGTCGATCTGCGCACGGCAATGAACGTGCCACTGTCCATCTCGGCCACACCGCAGATTTCGCGCACGACATCATCATCGGCAACAGCAGC
>JANBOH010000006.1:0-138278 GCA_027478445.1 Coemansia asiatica
ATATATATAACACTTGTCGTGGACCATGTACCATTTAGCATATGTAAAGATCACTTTTAAAATTTTTATTTAGCTCCAAAGACAAGCGAATGACGAGTGTTCCATCAATAAATTTCAATGGTTCTTGTTTCAATTAAAAAAAAAACGTGAGAGCATAATTTTGTTCTCTCAGAATATAATGCTCCGCAATTCTGGAGACTAGAAACAAGCAAACAAGGAAAAAAAATATTTTATATAATGGCTAACGAAGAGCTTTTTCCCCGCAATAAATTATTTTGTATATACTGTGTTGTGAGAAGAAAATACACGACATTTAATAATATCGTGTGCAAACATTGGCATCGATACAGCTACATATCGATAAACCACCAAATGTTTCTGAAAAAATAACGATATTGTTACATTGCTGCTTCTCAATAGAATATGTTATCAACTTTGGTTTGTTTCATGCTTTTCTGTTACAATCTTTTTTCTTTTATTACTTTATTACTTAATACTAATTTCTAAGAAGAATCGAATTACGAATAAATATGCGGTGCGCAGGTATCGTAGATCTGGTCTGTATTACTAGCTTAGTGCTTTGTCTGTGGTCATTTAAAGCTGAGGCACAAAGCAATAGCAGCAATGAAACATCGACAAAACCACGGCCATTGGACATCAAGTTGTTCCATTCTTTGCGACGCGTAGGCGCACCAGTAATCTCGCCAAATAAAAAGGGTGCTCTTTTTGTGACCTCTTACTACGATCCAGAGATCAACAAGTCCACGTCGTATCTTAGCTATATCGACATCAGCTCTGGGAACATCACCCAGCTAACTGAAGAAAGAACGGGAACACTTGTAGCCAATCCGATCTGGTTTGACGACGAGCAATTTGGGTTTATGCGTCGCGGTGCACTCTACAAGCAAGAACTCAAGCCCGACAGCACTCCTGACTTGCTGTATAACCCACCAGTTGCAATCAGCAATGTGGCTTACCGCGCTAACGAGGACTTAGTCTCGTTTATGGCATCTGTGTATCCCAATGCATCATTGTCAGAGAGCGCTCATTCCAAGAGAGGCGAGCAAAGCCGCTTTGACTCTGCGCTAGTCTACGACAATCTGTGGGCTAGGCACTGGGACGAGTGGACAACTTTGGAAAAGCCCAATGTCTTTGTCATAAAGCTCAACCGTACCGAAGACGGAATATGGAAGCTAGGCAGCGAGATCAACCTGACTTCAAAGCTTCCACAGTGTCCAGACCCCCGCATCAGATGGTGCATCGATGACTATACAATCTCTCCTTCTGGAGATCAAATAGCATTTCTCTCTCGTCCGCCGATCAACAACATGACATGGTCGACCAATGTCGATGTATTTCTGGTATCGACCACAGGCCAGTCAAGACCTCGGCTTCTCACTCCTCGTATCAACGGCATGGCCAGCTCCCCCGTATTTTCTTCTGATGGAAAGCGTCTAGCATGGCTGCAGATGGAGACGCCAGGGTACGAATCAGATATCAACCGGATATACGTTCACAATATCGCAGCTCGCGAGACAATAGCTGTGGCATACGACTGGGATCTGTCTCCGCATTCGCTGGTGTGGTCCAGCGACGACAAGTATCTGTATGCAATCACCTCTGTTAAGGGCCGCAACCTGCTCGTATCTATTGAGATCGCGACTGGCAAAAGAGAGGAGCTGACATCGATTGGCGCTGTCGGATCTGTGCGTCCTGTAGACGAGAAAGGCATGCTGCTAACACACAGCGCACAGGACGAGCCCGGCGACATACATCTGCTCGAGGTTTCCAGCTGCAAGACCAAGCAGCTGACCTTTGTCAACAAGGAGTTGCTCAAGGACGTGCATCTATGCCCAGCAGAAGATTTTTATTTCAACGGAGCACGCGGCGACAAGGTCCATGGCTGGATCCTGCGACCGGCCAACTTTGACCGCCACCAAAAATACCCGATGGCTCTTCTGATCCACGGCGGTCCACAGCAGGCTAGCATCCAGTCGTTCAGCCATACGCAGTGGAATCCTAATATGTATGCGGGCGCAGGGTTTGCCACGGTCGTCATTAACTTCCATGGGTCATCGGGATACGGCAAAAACTTTACCGACTCAATCCGTCACAAATGGGGCGACTACCCATATGTCGATATCATGCGCGGCGTCGACTATGTGGTAAACAAGTTCAAATTTGTTGACTCTTCTCGCATGGTAGCGCTTGGTGGCTCATATGGCGGGTACATGGTCAACTGGCTAAATGGACACACCGATCGCTTCAAGGCGCTCGTTTCCCACGATGGCAAGTTCAACACTATATCTGGATACTATGGCACCGACGAGCTGTGGTTCCCCGAATGGGATCTCGGAAAGCCCTGGGAGGTCTCAGGCCGCGCGATTCTCGAGGAAAACAACCCTGAGCGATTTGCTGCAAACTTCAAAACGCCTACGCTGTTTATCCAGGGCGAAAAGGACTTTAGAATCCCAGTTACCGAGTCTTTGGGCGCATGGGCCATGCTACGGCGCCGAGATATTCCTTCCCGACTTGTGTATTTCCCAGACGAGGGCCACTGGGTCAACAGGCCAGCAAACTCTGTCAGATGGTACACCGAAGTGCTGGACTGGATCACCGCATGGACAAACACAACAGCGCCATACAAAATCCGCGAAACCAACTAGTACTTTTTCACTCATTTATTTCGCCTGCTTTCTTGTTTATATATCCGAAATACTATTTAAAATGTAAAAATGCCTTGGATTTTGTTTTCTTTTTTATATATAGAAAAAGGATGAAATAAAGATAAAGAAAATGAGGTAGGAAAAAGTAAAAAAAAAGAGTGTTATTAATCTGTTTTCAATTAAAAGTTTCCACGATTGATCTTGTCGCGAAGCTGGTTAAGGAACTGCTGGTAGCTAGGAGCGCTAGTATCCATGTCCTCCGAGAGCCACTGGGTCATAACCATGCGGATCATCGGGTCGCCATCCTCCTTGCATATATAAGTGACCGGGTTCCACAGGTTGTGGCAGAGCTGGTTCAAGCGACGCAAGATGCCGTTGACCTGGAAGTTCAGTTCAAACCCTTGTGCAGGGGCTTCAGCGCCATTGCTAAAGTCAGGGAAGGCAATGACCCCGCTGGGAACCATGCGCACGTCCTGGACATCAAGCAGGCTCCTGCACAGCGCAGGGCTGGCTTCGCGGCCAACCCACAGGAAGGAGTCAAACCCGTTGTGCAAAAGGAAAATCCCATAGGGCGAAAGAGCATCTGCAGATAGACCCAGGCGCGGAGGAAGCGCGATAATACCAGTGGTCTCATCGACACGGCCCGCCTGCTCTGGAAGGTCATGCAGCGAATACATGCGGGCAGCAGTATAGGGCTGAACGCCTTGCTCAGGAGGCAGCGTCAAGACGAGGTTCATAGCTGCGACGCGCAGAGCTGGAGGAATATTGTTGCCAGCACGAAGCGACGTGTGCTTCAGCGTAGCAAGCGTCAGGAATGGCAGAAGTTGCAGCGCACGAGGAATCTGGAGCTGCGTGGTCGCGCCAGAAGAGGACTGAGTGCACTCGGTCTTGAAGGCGCCAATAATCTCTAGTGTCTTGTACTGCAGAGCATCGCGAGCATCCTCGAGCTTGGCCTCAACTGCTCGGTCAACGGCCTTCTTTGAAAGCAGAGAGGCAATTGCGACCTGGTCTGCATGATGGAAAACAGTATGGATGTTCTCGGTAGTAGGCAAAGCCAGCGTAGAGACACGGATGCGGCGCTCGCCAGACGAGTTGGTGTGCAGAAGCGCGGTCTGGAAGTAGATCATTGGGCTAGTAATTGTCTCCTCGATCTCGATGTCAACTGCATAGCTGTGGTTGGGCGTGACATTGGGCAGCGCAAGCAAATCGAGCGAGCGCAGGAAGAAGTTTCCGTAGTAAGAGCTCATGCGCAGGCCCTTCGATGCACGGATGCGCAGCACTGCTTCCAGACCAACACGAGCAGCAAGGTGGTTGGAGAACTCGTGCGTAAAGCGCTCGACCTCAGGCTTGCGAGTGGCCATAAACGACGGATAATGGAACACTGAGCCGCCAGTGTAGTGGGCCAGGCAAGAGACCGTAGCAACATCCATCGGCTGCTGTCCAATAAATATCGTGTCAAAGGCAATCTGGATGCGCGAGCAGTCTGCAGCGAGAGACTTGTACCAGTTGTTCTGGGGACGAAGCAGCTCTGACTCGCGCGGGGTGCCCAGGTCCTTGCCCTCGGGACGTGGCTCGATCTTGCCCTCGCCGATGGTAGGCAGAGAAGCCTGCAAAACGACGATCTTGCCGCCAAGCGTGCCAAGAAGCTTCTGCGCGGCCTGGATAGCCGAGGGAAGCGCGTTTCCAACAGCATGGTTTGCTTTGAACATGCTCTCCATGCGCGACAGCAGGGCCTCGATGCCCTCGCGACACTCGTGCAGATTGAGCAGAAGATCAGTTGGCGATGGCACAAAGACGTCTTCAAGGTCAGAGACCACCAGCTGCTGGGGCTCAGGGTTGCCAGCGCGGATCTGGAAGAAATGCAGCGACGTGTCAACGCCGATAAACGCGACCTTTGTGCGGTTGTCGGCATTGGGAATGCGGTCAAGAGCAGACAGAATGGTCTTTCCAATGACGCCCGGCGCGCCCAGCTGTACCGATGCATAGGACACGTCAATAATGAATACATAGACCGGTGGCATCGGCGGACGCACCATGTACTCCAGCGGCGCAATAAACTCGACCACACCATGGTTAAGATCAGGGCGTATCCAGCGATTCTTCTGCGTCTGCGTAGCCGCGTCGTAGTCAAACTGCAGGGGGACATCGTTGCTCAGACCGCACATGTTGCACTTCCACCTGCGCCCGCCCTCGACAAACTGCACAAACGGGTTAATATAAGTGCGGCAGCGGCGGCAACGGACAATCTCGGATACAACTGGAAGAGGTTCTTCTCCGGGCTCCTGAGTCTTGAACGGCGTGATGACTAGCCCAAATGGCAGCTTCGTCTTCTTCAGAAGCTTCTCGGTCTTGGGAACAGCATTGAGCGTCGACCGCTTGTGCTGCGGAGGACATATCGAGTATGCAGAAGGCACGCAGGTGGCATTGGGAGGCAGCTTGATCAATGGAGGCAGCTCATCGAGCATGGATATCTGGGGCTTTCCGCCTAGCAGAGCAACCTGATACTCTTGCGAATTCGTGCCAAGACCCATGCTGGAGAACTGCTGAGTGACATCGGCCATCTGCTGCGCAGCATACCCTGGCGCTTGAGAAGTTGGCTGAGCCGGATATCCAGAAACCGCCGTTGCTGCTGCTGCCGCCGAGGGACTCATAGCACCAGGAGTGCCAGATGCAGTGGGAGGCATGGGCGCCTGAACTGCTCCAGGAACAAAGAAACCACCGCCACTCTGCTCAGCTGCAGCAGGAGCAGCTGGCTGTTGCTGTGGCACCTGTCCAAATTGCTGCATAGGTTGTTGAGCGTACTGTAACGGTTGCTGCATTTGCTGTTGCTGCATTTGCTGTTGCTGCATTTGCTGCTGCTGTGGCGGTAGCGGCTGGGCCTGATATGCGGCCGGATCGATCTGATCTGGGTAATGACGACGACGCGAGGACATTGACGAAGGTGGCATCGGTGCACCAGTTCCAGCGCTGGCGTGACTGGCAGGTGGCGGAGGCGATCCAATCTTTTGCGGAAGACCAGCAGAATACTGCGGGTAGCCCTGAGGAGCCATCATCGGCTGGCCATAGTTTTGCTGTGGAGGCATACTCTGCTGTGGCTGTGGCTGTGGCTGTTGTTGCTGTTGCATGGGAGGCATGCCTTGAGCAGGATAGCCCATAGGCCTGGGTGGCGCAGGGTAGCCAGCCATAGGCGGTGCTCCAGCGCTGTGCGTAGAACTCATAGCAGCTGTGCGCGCCAGGGGCGAAGTAACTCTGGGAGCAGCTGGCGACATGGGTGGCTGCGGACGCGGAGGACGAGGACCTGGCTGCGCTGGTTGCGGCGACATTGACATTGGCATCGAGGGCTGCTGCTGCTGCTGCTGGAAAGGCGCGGGCTGACCAGCAAGTGGTGACCGGACAGCTCCTGTAGCAGCAGAAGCAGAGCCGCCAGGTGCTGGCGACATTCCAGACGCAGCAGGCGAAATAGCGTCGCTAGGAGTGCTAGAGCGCGAAATGGGCTGTGGACGTACCTGGGCGAGCGGCGATGATCCAGGCCCAAAGCCCACTGGCGGCGTGCCGACGCGAGCAGACGCGCCCTGGGGATTCGGGGGCGACGACGGTGGTGGTGGAGGACGGCTGTTCATCGGCTCGCAAGTAGGAATTTAAATGATCTGTACCACAAGAATCGTTTTTCTTTTTGCAAACAAATGAAAAAAAGAGAGAGAGAGAAAGGAGTGGAGAATGTAAAATGTATAGGATTAACAAAAAATGATTTAGAAAGCACAGCAAGATGAAAAACAAAAAGGATTTATCGATTTAACTTGAAACACGCATCCCTCTTGCTCAATTTGCAATCTTTTTCTGCTCTGGCAGCCCTGAATGAATTGGAATAAAGTGCTGTTCTTCCTGTAGAAGAAAAAAAAAGAGACTCTGTCTGCTCTCTTCTACAATCTGATGCCGACAAAAGAGCAAATCGCGGACTCTGCTTGCTGATTGGGCCAGCGCATCTGGCATGCGCCTGTGTCAATTTCAAATGCACAAGCGCTAAGTAGAATGTGTCGCTAAATTGGCATTGGCTTTTGTTCCTGGCTTTGACTTTTTTTCCCCACCAGCACCTTATATTTTCTATTTTTTTTCGCTCAACTGCCTAAAAGTCGTCTGCAGCGTTATTCTCTTCTCTGCTACTGACATGGACCTGGCATTGCCTGGCGAGATAATCGAATACGACTTTCGCAGAAGCAGTTGGCGCGTGGAGCCAGCTGCTGCAGACATCCCGCGTCCCCTGCGTGTTGTACAGTGGAACATTGAGCGCGGGTACAAGCTCGAGGCAGTAATCGCCACCCTGCAAAGGCTCGATGCCGACATCCTGTGTCTCCAGGAAATCGATATCTTTAACCAGCGTAGTGGAAACACCAACCACGGCCAGATTATTGCCGAGCGGCTGGGCCTTAACTGTGGCATTGCAATCGAGTTCCAGGAGCTGGCCAGTCCCCTGCGCATACCCGCGCAGCAAGGTGGCGGTCTTCATGGAAACGCAATCTTCTCCAAATACGACATGACGTTTCGCGCAATACAGCATGCGCATCAGCCGTACAACTGGCCGCGGGACGGCTCGCTACTGGGTGAGCCGCACCTGGGTCAGCGATGCACGCTTGTTGCCGAAGTATCCGTGCCCAAGGGACCGCCGATTCTGGCATACAGCGCGCATTTCGAGTGCTTTACGGGTATCGTCGGACGGACCGGTCAGCTCTGCGACCTGCTGCAGGACAGCAGAGAGTCTATCGATGAGTTCCCGCATCAGCTTATTTTCGGCGACTTTAACACATTTGCTCATTCGCTTGCGCGCCTTTCGCCAAGATATGCCAACGGGTGGTACCGCTTCCGCACGCTGGGCATGACCGAGTCCGAGTGGTGGATAAAGAACATCCTTTCTTGGTACCCCGAGGACGGCGCAATCAACCGCCGGCTTGAGGAAGAAGAAATTGCTGTCGACCAGCGCTTCTCCACTGCGATTATACGGTCTGCAGTCAATCCTGGGTGGTGGGACCCCTTTGATGTTGTAAAGGACATTACTATCTCGAACCATGCTGGCTGGATGACTGCAAAGGCTGACTGGGCGTTTGTGCGCCAGCTCAAGGTGCTTAGGCACTGGATGGAGAACCGCGACTTTGCAGAGTCCGACCATCGCTGCCTGGTGCTCGAGGTCGAGCATGCCCACATAGACATCATTGACGAGCATAGAAAGCTGACCAAGCGCACTGCCAGAGAGCTAGAGCTGCGACGAAGCAGCAAATTCTGGACGTGGTGCTCGCTGGTAGCCGCAGCATCGCTCAGCCTGATAGCATTCAAGCTAGCACGGTCAAGCATGTCTTCTGGGTTTTCCAGGACCGCCTAATGCCATTTTTTGATAAACCTGTCTTTATTTCTTAATCATTCTCTTCTTTATTGAAACTAACCAGATCATTTTGCTCTTCTGTCGTTTCGGTACTTGATATCAAAGCCATTTTTTGGTCGACTCAAGTGCTGCGATAGGCTTGCGGGAAACCTCGAACTGGCATCCCTTGTTGCGAAGCCTGCGCAGCAGTGCGCTGCCCATGACCACCGAAGGAGGATAGACGCCTGGACGGAAGGTCTCATCGCGGTCAAATGCCAGACAAAGCGCACTTTCGCCGAGATACTTGATGGTCTCACCATATCCCGGATCGCTGCTGCCAGCAACCTTGCCATAGAACACATGGTTTTCTGTCGACGCCTCAAGATTAAGCGAGAAAAAGCCCCTTTCCGTAAACTTCTCGCTGGGACCCTCGCCAGGCCGCGGAATTATCTTGAGCGCATACAATGCATGCCGGGTGACGCTGAAGAACATAAGCAGAACGCCATAGAACAAGCCTACAGCAATTGCAACTGCATGGAGCAGACTGCGCGCGCTCATTGACTCGGAATATTCAAAGCCAGGACCATAGTTCAGGACCTGGCCGGCCCAGTTGGCTGTCTGGCTGTTTATCATGCTCATGATCCAGAACGTCTGCCAGCGCTGCAGCGTTTTGTCAAAGTGAATCAGCCCACGCGTTGCAAACCGCTTGTTTGCACTTCCTTCTGTTGACCCTGAGCTGGAAAACAAGCTCTTGAAAATCATCTTTTTTTCTGTGTGCAGCTGGTCTCGCAGTGTCGCAAGTGTGCCACCGCTGACACCTCCACGAATGCCCACAATCGAGCCCTTGACATGAAGCAGCGGTTCATGGAGCTCTTCATGCGCATACTGAGCCAACATCATGCAGCCGAGATCAGCAGGGATGCAGTCGAATCCGCAGAACGAGGCTACATGGACATTGTTCTCAACAGCCAGATCATTGAGTTCGCAGTGCATCTCCCTTACCCAGGGCATCTCGCCAGTGATGTCACAATAATCGGTTTTTGCTTCAACACATGCACGCACAAGCTCTGTGCCAAACCGTGTGTATGGGCCGACTGTTGATGCAACGACCCTGGTCTGCAAGGCAATCTCATGCATGCAAGCTGCATCGGTGCTGTCACCAACCAAGATATCCATGGCCTTTAGAGCGTCGGCTGCAGAGACATGCTTGGCAGCTAGCCTGCTCTGAACTTCAGCCAGCTTGGTCTTGTTTCTGCCACCAATCGCAATACGTGCATCGGTTGGCGCATTGAGAGCCAGGTACTCAACTAGTCTGGCACCTGTAAAACTTGAAGCACCCCAAATAACAATGTCGTATTTTCTTGACAAGGACATTATTGAGCAAATAAAAAAATAAGTAAAAAATGTTTAAATAAAAAGGAAAAAAAGAACCAAAGTGGTAAAAAGTTGTTTAATGCAAGTGCAACGTAACACACTGTCTATCTGTGTGGTCGACGTCACCAGCTTAAAACGACAAGTACTGCTTACAATTTAAAACTTGCTTTTGCAGTTAAAGCCTCTAGCTGAAAATTTTTATCACAACTCAGAAAAGCTGCATTTACATAATATCCACGTGATATTGCCCTACAAGGTTTTAACAAAGCGCTTCTAGCTTGTTTTTGTTCAGATATCATCTTTGTTATCTGAGAAGGACGTTACTGGCGCTTGTATGAATGAACTAGTTATAAGCAACTATTTATAAACTGTAGTTATATCCGAAAAAGTACTGCGAATATGGATCTGGCAAACAAAGAAAAGGTTTGTTGCTTAAGCAATTAGTTGCAGTTAGAGTGCCAAAAACAGCTCACAACACATTATCATCAGCGTTCAGTATATCGGCAGCATTGATAAATATACTTCTTTATTTCATTATTATCGCGTATATAGATTATGAGCGATGACGAGATCAACTACGAATCGCGCAAGCTGGGGCTTGTCTACGGATGCTGTGCAGTGATTGTGGCCTCGGTTCTGGGCAACAAGGCACTTGGTCTCAAGCCCAAGATAAACATGTTTTCGTCGATAGGTAAGAAACGCGTAGAGAACCACCGTTGCCTATCAGCTGTGAAGGAAAGCCAAAACGAGCTTTTTTATACTTTTATTCCCGGTTGATAATCACGCTAATCATTAAATGCGCACCAGATCTTATCCTTTTTATTTGTTTTCAAAATATGTATAGCCACCGGCTCAGTCACAGGCTACATGTGGCACGGGTTCACTCGACAGGCCTTCCAAAAGAAGCGCCGGCAGCTGCTCGAGAATTCCAGCACCAGCGGATCTGTTCCAAATCCTTAGATCGTAGTTGTAGAAAGGATACATTTTTTGAAGCTGATAACCATATTTACAAAAATGGGGACAGTGGGGAATGTGCTCGCGAGACCGTCTACGACAAAATGGTTTGAAAAGGTAAAGCAAGCAGAGACAATGTTGCTGTTTGGCCACAGCCTGACCCTCTCTCTCTGTTGGCTTTCTTTCTCTGTTTGCGCAAAAACAGTTCTGTAGATCCTTTTTTTCGATTGCTTTGGTATTATTCTTATTCTTTTTCTTTTTAGAATACAGTTTTTTATTTTGCTTATTTTATTCCGCGTTACTTTTAAGAAAAAAGTCTACTATTATTTTGAATTTTGAGTTTTTTTTTTGCAATCCATGTTGTTTTAGATTCAGCCAGCATACAAGCACACTATCACTTTTACATAAACATAAATTCACATATTAAGGGTCAACTTAAGCCAAACAAAAACTGGTCTCTGCTTGTCTTGGCGAGTGATTTTCTTTTCGGCTTTGGATACATTAAAAAGATAGCACGTTTGAAAGGTGGAGTGTACTTAGCACACACACCTCTTGTTGGTATCTTGCGGTTGAAGCCCAAGGTAGCAGAAGTAAACAAAAAAATAGGACTGACAGCTTTATCAAGCTCCAGCTCCAGCTCTAGCTCTAGCTCTGCAGTTGACTTTATAAAAGCGGTGTCCGAATAGCACACACACGACCTGCAACCAATGCGATACCGATTTGTCGTGTTCAGGGCACAGCCCAGCACAGGAACTATTACGTTTTCTATATATCTTGAGGAGGTAAGCATACTTTAAAACCCCAAAAACAACAATATGGAGCTAGAATTTTCTTACTGCTTTATTTTGTCTAAAAGCGACTGTGTACATTTTTTTGGCTGTCGATAGCTGTTATTGTTGCTACAGAAAAATCAAGCAAGAAATGGTGCTAAAGTCTATTTTAGAGTTTTATTCATATTTCTATTTTTTAAACTCGGCTTTTCACGTTGACTTTGCGATTAAGCTTATTGTTTTTGTTCTAGTTCTAGTTTTAGTTTTTTTGTTTTTGTTTTTTTTTTTTGTTGATTTTTCTTTAAAGGCAGGAGCCAGATCACTCACTGTTAAACCTTGATTCGCGCTTTTGTTTACAATTTGTTTTTTTTTCTTTGCTCTTGTATAGGTATTGTCAAACGCAAGCACATATCCAACTGTCACTCCCGCCAGTATATCCCCCTCAGACGAATACAGCGGCACAGGTCATTCCATATCCATATCCACAGTACCAGTGCCCATATCAAGCATTAGGGAGACAAACACCAGTAAAAACAGATCAAACAATGACGCAGACGTCGCAAGGACATGCAAAACAATAGATCGTACCTGGGACCAGTGCGAATGGCTGTACAAAAAGATACAAACTAGCTTTAGGCTGCAGGTGCTTCCGCCCTTTCCCAAAATCCCATTGGTAAAGAAATTACATGACACCCTGTACACCGAGCGATGCCGTGCACGGATGGAGCGCTGGCTCAACCGAGTCGGTCTGCGCGAGGACCTGTGCCAAAGCGGATCCATGGAGTACTTTATATCGTCTAAAATGACGGACAAGGACATTGGTGGCAGCTCAAAGCAGTCATTTTCGTCGCTGTTCATGAATCTTTTTGGCGGCGCAGCAGAGCAGGAGTTTGTAGTGTACACGCCCATTGGAGATATAAACGACTTTAACGAGGACGAAGAAGAGCGCAAGCGCGAGTATATCGCTAGTATGGAGGAATGCGCACACGAGCTGGCAAATGCAGTCAAAAACATGCATATCCAGGAAGAGTCATTTGGCAAGGGCGTGGTCAAGACGACTATGGCTATCGAGAAGGCATTCAATGTCGATTCTATCGCATATTCTGCGCGAAAAGCTGTGCTGAAGGATACTACAATGGTTGCAAGCTCAGAGAATGGATCTTTGGATATCGAGCGTGACCGACTGCAGGTATCACTGGCTCTTCTGCAGAGCTCGGCAGAGGCGTATTATTGGAGTACAAAGGAGCTTTCGATATGGAAGGAGTACAACTTTGTGGATACCATGTCCGAGTATTGCACAATGGTCGGAGACGTCAAAGAGGTGATGAACCATTCGACGCAGATGCTGATTATGTATGAAAAGGCCATGCAGCTGTACCAGGGACACGTTGCCAAGGCGAACAGCCTGCGCGTGCAGTATCCAAGCGAAACGCCCTCAGTCAAATACGCAAACGAGCAAGAGGTGCAGTCTGAGCGAGAGCTGGAGTTGGCTCAGCAAGAGTACACCGATGCCTGCGATATGGCAAATACAGAGCTTATTCGCTACGAGCGCGAACGCGCACAGGGCATGCGCAGGGCTCTAGAGAACATGGCCATCCTGGAGCTGGACTCTGCGCGTGCTCGCCTTCACGAGCTAAAGGCACTGCGTCGGCGAATAAAGAGTGTGCAGATGACCAGAGATCCGCCGCATCCGCGAACAAACATTGGGCCGCTGCTCTGGCATGCCGCGGGATCGACCCACCCGTCAATGCTGACTCCACGCGTCTCCTCTTCATCGTTTCCACGAACTGCTCCGCCTGACAGCTCGCTATCCTTTAGCGACCAGATGGCCGCGAGCGCCCCTGAATCTGAGGTTGGATCGGTATATGGATCTGGGCGGCCAGCGCATAGATACAGCAACTCGAGCATCAGCATCAGCAGCAGCATTAACGGATCACTGAATGGCAGTTCAGGCAAGACACATGGAGACGGCATCTATGGATCGACTGTCAAAAGAGCGCACACGATGGACAATGCCGACTTTAGCAGTGGCCAGCGAAATACATCGTTGGCAATGGCTCGCAATCACAGCGTGTTTATGGAGACCGACGAGGATGACTTTGACTATGAGCAGGACACGCACTCGCAGATTACTACTGGGTCATCATCCAAGTTCCCCTGGGCCGAGATCTCTGCCAAGGGCAGCAGATCGCTTTTGCAGCAAAGAAAGCGCTGGAATGGACGCATATCTGCCATGCCATTCCAGGGATACGATCCTGCGACCGATACTGAGCCACGGCCACTTGTAGATCAGAACAGGCTTGCTGAAATGGCAGCTGAGGCCGAAATGGAAGCAGAGCTGGTGCGCTCCGGCATGCTTGCTGCCCATCAAGCGACACGGCAAAAATCAGTGCCCAATGTACCCTTTGCCTCTTCAAGTTCGCAAGTACTGCTTTCTCCAGATGTCATGGCCCCACCCATCCTTCCTGCTTTCCGGGCATCCACGGGTCCCAGGCAGCAGCTGCGCCAGGTCAGTAGCTTGACTGGGATCTCCTCGATTCCTCAGCCAGTGAGTCCCTCCGAGTATCTTCAGTACTCACGGCAGACATTGCATTCGTCTCTGTCTCATGTTAAAAGATCAACATCTGCAACTACATCTGGCGAAGGCATCTCTTCTCGAAGTGTGTCTTCTGGATCTCGCTCGCCTCGCTTGCCTCGTCGGGACAAAGGCAAGGCTCGGGCATTTGCAGTTTAAAATACCAAAATGAACAAAAAATAACAACAATAGTCGAGCTGCAGAACACACTGTAAATTATCAAGCGAAAAAGGCTCTTTTATTTTTTTTGTGGGGCCTTCAATTTTTTTTTTTTCATCAAATATCACTTTTTTTTTATAAACTTTGGATTTTAATAGAAATAATCACTTCTTTTTACTCTTCATAAAATTAGACTCCTTGATAACTCTGGATCTCTGCAAACGCTGTCTTTCCTTCTCTGGCTTTGCCTCGTCAGGAACCTCATCAAGCAGCGTCCAGAGCCATTCTGGGTATTCTTTATCCTCTAGAGCGACAGGATCCTTTCCTTCCTTGTAGATATTCAAGCCCTTGAGCACGGTTCCTGGAGCAATCGAGGAGGAAGATGATGCTGTTGCTGAGCGTAGCCTTGGCGAAACCGCAAATCCCCGGGAAATGATGCTTGACGTCCGTTTGGCAACAGCCAGCCGCGAAAACATTTGCTTTACTATTAACGTTATTGTTATTGCTTCTTTAATAAAAGTAAAAAAAAAAGACAACTGCAACAAAGGTAGAAATTAGCTGCGAAAAAGTCTAGAAATTGATAATAATAATAATAATAATAACAATGCATGGATAGCTGATTGAAGAACGAAATTAGTTTTAGAAAAGGTCAACCTTTTTTCCATTTATTTTCTCTACTTTGAAAAGTTTAGATTACTTGATCTTTGTATTTAAGTAAAAGCGTTGTGATCAAGTCTAGTGATTAGCGAAATGCAAAAATGGGTCTTGTCAGTTATTTTTTATTTTCGCTCAACTGATAATCAAAATAAATAGTGCACTTTTTCTTTTGTCTGATTTCTGATCTTGTTATTTTAGTTATTTCTTTCAATTATTTATTCAAATAAAAAGCAATGCGACTGCATCGGTCAATTCTCAAAGCATCAAGTACACGCGCAATGCCGCGGGAAAAGACACTTCGCGAGGACCTGCTTCTGAAAAAGTGGAAAATCCGTCGTGGCGACAAAGTAATGGTGATCTCTGGAAAGGATCGCGGACAGACAGGCGTGGTTTCAGAGGTCTCGCGCAAGACAAACCGTGTATATGTCCGGGGATTGAACCTGGTTTTTAAGAATGTGTCAAAGAACAAGGAAGCGCCCTCGGGAAAGATCCAGAAGGAGATGCCCATCCACGTTTCCAACCTCGCGTTGGTCGATCCTACTACGAACCAGCCTACCAAGGTTTATATTGGCAAGTTCGTCGACCCAGATACTGGCGCAAAGCAGTCGATGAGATACTCTGTTAGCACAGGCTCGGTTATCCAGAGAAGCCTTGATCTGACGTACCAGAAAGAATGGAAGGACGGCGCAATGGACACTGATCCGGATGTCGTTAATAAAATCACATTCCAGTCTGTTCCTGGCGTACCTCCGTTCCCCGAAGACGTTATGCGTGAATTGCAGAACCGTTACAAGAAGCATTATTAGAGGAACTAAAAAAATTAAATATTATTCTAGTAAATGTATCCAAGTGTTTTGCTTTTATATTGTTTTTAATAGCATTGAAAAAATAAATACACGAAGAAAATTACAATTAAATGATAAAAATAATCTGGTAGTTTTTTTATACAAGATGAGGAATAAACTCTGCAGTCGGATACTTTCGAAGCAGTCCAGGCCACTGAACAACAAACCGATCGGCCATAAAATATAGCAGCTTTCCTGACAGAGACAGCGACTGGACACGAGCAAAAGACTCGACATAGATAATAGGAATGTGCTTTAGACCAATAAACTTAGGTATCAGGGCAACTGCACAGACTATAACGCAGTTTCCAGGACCATTGCACAGAATGATATCTGGTTTATGGTGAAAGAGAGTCTGGCAGACGCTGAAAAGACAGCTTAACGAGCTGAAGACAGACGAGCTCCAGGATTGACCGACCTCTCGACTGCGCGGAATGCGACTAACCATATATTCTTCTACCATATGATCTCTTTTAGCCTCCAAAGTGCCAATCTGGTTCAATGACAGCAGATCAGATTCGCCCACTATATACAGCCGTTGGCTATATCTATCGAAATCTACTCCCTGAAGAAGGCGAGCCATCTCTGCAGTATGTCCTCCTAAACAAAAAAAAATAGAGTATAATGGAAACATGGTCTCCTATCATCAGTACAATAAATTCATCTCTATAATCTACCATGTCTCTATCTAGGGATATTCTTCTTCTATCGTACCTGATCCGAGTATAATACACAGCTTTTTGTCTGTTGGTAGCCGTGCCGACTTGCCCTTTCGCCGTGCGCTCGTTGGCAGTTTGCCTCGAGAAAAAATAGGAAGCACAATATACAGCCGCAGAACAAATAACGCCATACAAATCGCAACATATAATATATGCAGCCACGCCATTATTTGGGCTTCTTTTCGATAAGTTAACTATGGAAAGGGAAGTGTATAGTATATGCTAAACAAGGACAAAAATAAGTGCAAAAAATGGATCTGAATATCAAAAATAAAATGAAAAATATGTATGATATAAAGGTCTCTGTTTTTAAACGCAGCTTTTTTTTACTTGGCTGAACCAAAACGATGGGAAATGGCACAAGCACCGACAATACTGTTTCTGCTCAAGCAAGGCTTACGGGAATACAGCACGTGAAACCCAGCTTACCGAATATTTATTCACACAGATTATTGCGATTATTGTTTGTGTTGTGTATTAAGTTTACTATTTGGCTACTAAATTGCCAACATTGCGATTATTATTG
The DNA here is from genome assembly GCA_027478445.1 of Coemansia asiatica. NCBI lineage: Eukaryota > Fungi > Kickxellomycota > Kickxellomycetes > Kickxellales > Kickxellaceae > Coemansia > Coemansia asiatica. Next base: position 16,596 of record JANBOH010000006.1, read on the forward strand.
CCTTTTGCAATTTTAAAGTATATTTTCTTTGCACAAAACCAGGGAAATCCTGATCACATTATATGTTTTTTTTCACTCGGGAAACAAGCAATGGCGTGTGACCTTTTTACATGTCATCAAAAGGTGCCATTTAAAAGCCAAATGAGAAAAAAAAATTAACCAGCAATAAAGGAACAAATTTATTAAGCACTTTTTTTAGTGTTGAAAATTTTATCGTTTGCATATAAAAAGTGAAGGTCAGCAGATTTCACTCCTTTTAAACAAATAAACAAATAAATAAAGCAATCAAACAAACACATGCATCCACTATTTCGGTGGTAAACATGAAAAAAATTATGTTTGTAATAAATATTTTAAACATAATAAAACAAAATCAATTTACAGAAAAAGGAGAATTAGAAAATTGTATAGTTGGAAATAAACGAGGCACACCACTTGACAGCATCCACAGTATTGACAATCGTATCCTCTGCACGATCAATGATCGAATCATTGCGCACACGCTGTTGGAGCCTAAGCTGCTGCTGTTGCTGACCAACAAATGCAGCAGATTCCAGTTTCGCAGAAGAAACAAAGGATGATGGTGATGGACGCATAGAACTTGTTGCACGGGTTGCCATCGAGTCTGTGTTAAAGCCATAGTCGTTGGCATAAAAGTCAATCTCGTCATCATCGTCATTAAAGCCCTCTTCATGGCTGTGGTTGCGGAACCGGTACTCGTTTGCACACAAGCCAAACTCACTAGCACCCCATCCATCGTCATCCTCATAGTCTTCAGGGCTATTTCTATGACAGCTGTCACCATCCATGACAGAGTCATGCCGCTTTGTAGGCGGATGATGCTCATACAGAAGAGACTTTTGTGGTTGCTTTTGCAATGGCTGCTGATTCAAAGACTTCTTTGAATGCTGTGTCCAAACCCGATTGCTGCTGTACTTTTGCATCTCGCGCTCAAACTCCTGGATAATAGCATCCTCATCGTCATCGAAAGGCACATGGTCTGCTGCTGCCGATTGTTTCGACATCTGCGAAGATGAAGAGGAAGATGATGAAAAGAAAGGATCACGGACAACGTCCGACGACGAGACTGCAACGCTAGAGCACCTTGCTGCTTCCTGGCTATGCCTACGATGCTGATGATCCTGGGTATTGATCGATGAAGCAGACGATGCAAAGGGGTCTGCCACAACATAGTCAGATGGCTGCGATGATACACCAGCAGCAGTGCTGCGCTTTTTGTCAGACAATGCTGTGGACGAAGAAGATGAAGATTTGCCAGCAGATGCACTTGTAGTAGAAGCAGAAGAGACAGCGCCGTTGACCAACTTGCGCACCTGGCCAGCCACAGACTGAACGCACCCTTGCACATATCCGCTGACGCCTCCAATGCCACTGCTGCTGCTATTTTGCCGCCGCTCGCTGTCCTGACCAGTATGTCTGTCAACTGTGCGCTCAGAGACACGCAAAGAGTTTCCAAATAGAGATAGGTCAGAGTAGTCGCCAAAGGGATCTTCCTCGTAGTCGTCAAAGTCGCTGTCAAAGTGCCCGCCATATCCGGCATCTACTGTTGACACAGAAACGATCTTGCGATGATCGCCTTTGAGATACGTAGGCGCAAGCTTGATGACAAGGGATCTGCGTCCACGCTTGCCTGGTTTTTGCCGCTGCTGCTGCTGCTTCTGTTGCTGCTTCTGCTTCTGTTGCTTCTGCGAAACCCTTTGTAAAGCCTTGCCACCGCTGGCAGCAGTAGTAGAGTTCCTGGACGACCGGCGATAAAACATATTATCCTCGTCTGCAGAGTCCTCCCAGTCTGTGGGCAGATACTCCTTTTCCTGATCAAAAACAACCATGCATTGCTCGACCTGATCGTTGAAACGCAGCCTAGGCTTTATCTCGCGACATCCATCAGTCGTATCCAAGGTCGCATCGGAGCCGAAAGAGCTAGTAGACATGTTTTCGCGAATAGACATAGCAGGCGAATGCAGAGGCGAATATGTGGGGCTAGACACAGGGCTAAGCGTCGGAGAAGTAAGGAAAGTCTGCAGATCAGTGCGCTTCAACGCCGGCTTCAGACGCTCCTCAGCATCCGGACCACTACATGTACTGGGTTTGACACACATGCTGTGCGCAGACCAAGGAACCTCGAGTCTCAGCGCGGGCATCTGACCGTAGAGGAACACTGGGTCTGCGTCTTTGTTCCAGTTGATGCGCTCCGGCGGATACCTCGGTAGCTGCAAGCGGCTTACAGCAAATTGTCTCCAGGCTATGTTGATTGACCGCGCGTGCGTGAAGGCCTCGTCGTCGCCGTTATTGCTATAGCACCGTTCCCGGAAGGCCTCGCTTGTGTTGCGCAGACTGCGGGCTTGTTTACGCAAAAGGGCCTCTGTACGCGCTAGCATTTCCTCGGTCCACTCGTATAAAAAATAGTCGACCCGCTGCACTAGCTCGGGGTAGCGCTCGTATACGTTGCACTCGGGCAACAGCAGCACCTCAAACAGGTCGCGACGGCTGTCCATAGCTGTGAAAATAAAAAAGGGCTTTTTGGGCGAATTTATTGACTAGATAAATAATACAGAGACAGAAAGGGCGCACGTCTAATTAATATATGACAAAAGAAAGATAGAGTAAAAGAAAGGAAGGAGGATTGAGGAGAATAACTTTAGAAAAATAGCGTGTCTGCCCTGTCTTGAATATTTTTTTGTTTGAGTGCGTGTGCGTGCGTAAATGCGGACAGGTGTGCTATTACCAAATTGCTGTGGCTTGCTAGAAGCCGCTATATAATGCAAGCACGCCCGCTTTTCCAGATGAAGGAGAGTAAAAAATAATGCTGTAGCCACTATATTGCAGATACACTAGTATAGTAGTAGCAAGAGGCTGCTTTCTGCTATTGCCGTAGCTTGTTGTTTGTAGCTGGAGAAAAAAAAAAGAATATATGAAAAATAAACAACAAGTGTGTTAATAAGTGGGTTTTGCAAGGATTTTTCGTGCAGAGCTTGGCAGTACAAATAGGGGAGTATAATTAAAAGTGAATAAGGTTATAAGAAAAGAAAGAGGGAAAATTTCCCTATCCTTGGCAAAGGGGGCAAGGCAGCGTCTTTTTTTATACGACTGCGTTTCCTTGTTGTTCCAGATGCACCACCAATTCAATAGTAATAAAAAAGAAAATTAAAAAGAGGAGAGGGGGGGGTCCACAACAGCCCAGAAGCACTTTTTTTCCACCTGCTCTTTTCTTTACCCCACAAAACAAATTTCTGAGTAAGGAAACAGAAAAAGCAAGAGAAATAATGCTCAGGATCCAGGCTTTGCGAATAAAGGTGGGCGATAACGAAAGAAAGCGTAAATCTTGCTTTCATAGCTGATAGAACGCTTTGCATGAAAAAAGAGAACAGTTGTGATGGGGTCCATTGGGGGGAGTTACAACCCAACTCACTCATAATCTTTAAGCATCAAATGCATATTATTGGCTGGAAATTGCGCATGTTGCTTTTCAAACCAAAAAAAAACTTTGTTCTTGTGACCTTCAAGGGCTCTTAAACAGAGTGGATGAGTGGCAAAAATGAGGATGATAACAGAAGGCAGATTGTTGTCTGAGAAAGCGCATTCGACAGATAAAGAGACACCACTGCATATGCTTCCATGCTTACATGCTTGTTCCTGGATGACGAATATAATGCACCAGGGAGTCTTTCTAACAGAGAGGACCCGTGTATATCCTCTGTTAGAAAGAAATAAAAAAACCAGTCACACTGCTATAAAAAAAAAGCTATATTTTTTTGGTGCATCAGACGGAGAGACCAAGAAACTGAGAGACAAAGTAGAAAAGATATCAAAAGATAATCGCTACGCACACAAATCAAAGCGATATCTAACCAAGCAAAAAAAACAATGTTTAAAAGCAATCAGCTCTATAGATGATAGTCTCTCATTGTTTTATATGGTTGTAACAAAGACATGTTTTATTGTTCCAGCAAGACCAAAAAGCTACAGATCAGGCATATATCTCATATATCAGTTTACCGCTTGAGATGGATATGACGGTGCAGCATCTTTTTGCTCTTATCAAGCAATACTCTCCGCCCTCGATTCCAAAAAAAAAACATCATATCTCACTCGGTCTTCCTCCAACCATGCCTACACCTAGTCTAGCAGCGCCCAAGTGTCGGGTACCCACGGTTGTAGCATAACAGCCTTGTTCGCAGCGCTTTTTGCACTCTTACCACAACTGCCACTTATTCTTAGAGCGCGCGCTTCCACAGTACATGCATCTACAGCGACCTGCAGCTTAGCCGAGTTGACCAATGCCAGCGGAGGCGCAACACTCCATGACGAAAAATGACCCCTCGCGGCATAAGTAAACAGCTGCAACGCACCGCGCGCGCTCTCAGCAGCATCCCCAGCATGGCCAGCCAAAAGATCAATGTGGGAGGCAAGCAGCCAGAGCGAGGCATCCGCTGGCGATCTATACAGGGCCTTCGACACAGCACGGCGGGCAGCAGCAGTGTCTTCACGCAACAACGCTAGATACGACTCTAGACGCACGATGTTGTGTAGAGGATCAGCATTGCGGTGCTTAAGCAACTCCGGGTAGGTTGCAGCAATGAGGTCGGCGTCATCTTGCAAAAGCCCGATTGCAAAGAGTGTCGTCAGGCCAGGCAGCACTGAGAGCTGGGCGTCCGACTGGCTCATCACATCGATGAGATGCTGACGCGCAAGCCGCCTGTGCTCGGCTGAGCCCAGGGCCCAGAGCACCTGGCCAAGCATCACGGCAACAAAGGCGCGCTGTCTGGGCGCTGCCTCGGCCTGCTCCAAGGCAATTTCGAAGTGCGCCAGGCTCTCCTCCAGCCGCTGGGCAAAGAAAAGCGCAAGGCTGTGGCCCAGCGTGCAGAAGAAAATACGCAAAGGATCATTGGGCTGCTTCAGATGCCGCACAAGGGCGTAGGTCTCTGTGGATTGGGCAAACTGGCCGGCACCGCACTGCGCCCGGGCAAGATGCACTAAAGCAACCCATTTGCGCTGGTCCGAGGATGTCTTGGCCACATGGCAGGCATATGCGTCTGCGGCAGCCTCCCACTCTGCGTTCTGCTCGAGCAGCAGGCCCAGCAAGTGCGCGCCCTCGCCCCGCGGATCGCTTGTGCGCGCGACATAGCGACGCGCTGCATAGATCGCCAGAGCCAATCTGCTCTGCTCGCTGAACGAGCGGTGCGAACTGCCACGACGAGCTGCGCCCAGCCACACCTGCTTTGCAAAGCCATAGTCAGCTATTGCGCGCGCGGCATCGGGTGCCTGCAGACAGGCCTCGAACAGGTCAACACATGCTGGAGACTGCGTCTTCTCAGCCGCCACAGCTGCACCCAGCCGCGCGCCGACGTGCTCGGGATCCAGGGCCAAAGCGCGTGAGAACGCCCGGGAGGCAAGATCAATGTCGTTAAAATGCATGTACAGGAACCCAAGGCTTGCCCAGGGCTGCGCCGAATGCGGGCTGCGTCGGCTGGCCTTGATAAACGCGTGCTGAGCCAGCATCGCGTCCCCAGACCACGTAGCGACAACGCCCTGAAGCAGATACGCTCGCACGCTGTCGTCGTCCAGCTGCACTGCCGCGCGGGCACAGCGCCCAGCGCCATCGAGAAGAGGCCGTGGTCCCTCGATTTGCCTGCCCAGTAAAAGCGGATGCATCGTGGCGTCGCGCTCACAGTATACGTGGCCCAGATCTGCCCACGCCGACGACGCATGGGCCAAAGACGGCGCCAGCAGAATACGCAGCCTTGCGCACCGCTCGGCTAGCTCGAACACCAGCGATGCAAAGCCATCAGCCCTGTCGTCTTCCCTGGCCCCATTTGCGATATCCAGCGTCTCGCGCAGGAAGCGCGGCACCGTAAGCGCCTTCTCTTCGGCGCGTGCCCGAGCAATAAGCTTCCGCATGGCATCGACCCCGCGCGTGGAGTCGCCCTCGCAGCCTGCTACAAAAAGCTTGAGTCCGCGAGCGATCCACACACATGCAGAAAACGCGATTCCCCAGATGAGGAACGACGGGTGCTGCGCGTTCTCCAGCGTCTTTAGTGCCTCGGCGCCAGCGTCGGCAACGCGCGCAAACAGGCCCCGCGAGTGCCAGCGAGCCGCACACGCAGCCAGAGTCTCTGCACGAGCCACAGCCAGCGCATCGGCCCATGCATCGTCGCCCAATGCCAGTGCTGCTTCCAGATGAGACAGCGCTGCCTCGGGATCGCCGGCCATTAGTGCTGCGCGGGCACCTAGCCAGTGGCCGCCGACCTGGTCTGGCGAAAGCTCGATGACTCGCGCAGCCACACGAACCGCTGCACTGGTGCGCCCAACGGCCATGTACGCCTCGCACATGCCCTCCCAGCTACGCACGTCGGCTCGATCAGCAGCCAGCGCGCTGCGGAAGGCAAGCACGGCCGGCTCACCAGCGCCCAGACGCAGGTGCAGCAGACCAAGCATGCGCCACGCCCAGCCCTGCGAGCGCTGTGCCTCGGTTGCGCGCTCAAGCAAAATCTGCAGCAGATCGTCGCGTCCCTCCTGCGCGTATATGCGCGCCAGGGTCTCGCCAGCATCGCTGTTGGCAGCATCCAGAGACACGGCCTTTTCCAGACACCTGCGTGCACGGACAGCGTCGCCTGCCTGGGTGTACCACTTGGCCAGGCCGCCAAACGTCTTTGTGCTGCTGCTGTCGAGCCGTGCTGCAGCAAGCCAGTTGGAAAACGCAAAGCTTTTGTCTGTCTGCTTATCGCCGCCTGTGCGCCAGTACGCCCACCCGAGGTCTGAGTGGTACTGCGCGCACGAGGGATCCAGGGCCACGGCTCGCTCCAGAGTCTGCGCAGCGCCTGTCGCGTCGCCTTCCTCAAGCATGACGGCTCCCAGCCCGCCAAGCGCCATGTGGTTGCTGCTGTCGCTGTCCAGCGCCGCCTGCAGCAGCTGCCGGCTCTCCCCAAAGCTGCCCAATGCACACAGGGCAAGCCCCAGTCCCAGCGTCGCTCGCGGATCGCCAGGCCGAGCCACCAGGCAGCGTCGGTAGAGTACTTCTGCGTCTGCGGCATGCTCGGGGCCAACCTTGAGATACGCGTCGGCCACGGCCAAGTCGATTACAAAGAGCCCATGGCTGCTGCTGACACCCGCGTTGATAGCTGCAAACTCGTTGACGGTCGTCCGAGCAAGGCTGCCAAAGTCAGCGGCTGTGCGGAACTCGCGCGCGTCAAAGGCTGCCAAAAGAAACTGCACCTGCGCAAACGGCGAGTCTGGCGCACGACGCTGTGCTTCCTCAGCCAGCTGCAGCCTGTGCTTCTTTTGCTCGACAGCACCCGAATCGTCTGCGTCAAGCAAGACCTGAGCTGCGGGCGCCAGGCTGTGCTCTCCAAAGACCTGCAAGTAGCTGGCACAGAGCTCACGTATTTCCCGATCTTTTATGGATCCAGAGCAGATCCCCGAGTCTAGCAGAAACTCGAACGCCGATGCGCAGCGTCCGTTGTTGGCCAGGTCTCTGGCAACCTGCACGGCCTCGTCTGCCATTTCAGCACGCTCTTTTGCATCGTCGACTATTGGCGCACGCTGGCGCAGCTCCTCAAAGTAGCGCTCCTCCCAATCAAACCTCTCTTCGTCGTCCAGGTGCAGGGCAACCAGCCTGCTCAGCGTAGCCAGCAGCCCCGACTGACCCCACACCTCGGACTTGACCTGATGGCGCACTCGGCCAATTGGCCCCGCGCTCAGCCGCGTCCTGCGCTTCTCGATCTCACTCTCAATAGTCTGCGAATCCAGATTACTCTCCACCGCATACATGCGCTCCAGCACTTCTCTCTCTGTCGGCACTTCTGGCTCGGTCATCCCCGCAGACAGCAGAGCATGCATTTTCCCGCCTTCCGTCAATTGCCGCAGCTCACTGACCAGCCGCCGACGGTCGCCGCTCTTCTCGACCATCTCGATTACCTTGTACATCGTCTCCCACGCCTTCTCCGGGTCGTCCTCCTTGATGTATCTGTCGCGGAGCTCCTCCAGCGCCCGCTTGTATTTACTTTTGTCGCCTGATGCCTCCTGAAGTGCGCTGGCGCCCTGCCACGCAAGAATGTTGGCCTTGGGCATTGATTTTGCCTTTTCGTACGCTGTTTCGCCCTCGGTCCATTTGCCCAGATGCTGGCACGCTACCCCGAGAAATATATAAACGTTGTAGTTTTCGGCATCCAGCTCCAAGAGGTCTTGGCACAGATCGTAGGCATATTCGTAGTCTCTGTCGGCGACCGCTGCCTTTGCCGACTTTAGCTTGGCCTTGAATATAACTGACATCTAAACAATGAATAAATAAGATACTTTGTAGTTGATTTAAAAAGGTAAGAAAGTGTATGAGCAATGCAAGCAGCATTTTTCTCGATTTAATGCAGTGTTTTGCTCTTGTGGGTTTGAAAAAAGAAAATGTTGCATATACGCATGGTTTTATTTTGCTTATCTCAGGAAAAGCGAGTACATCAGGAGATCATGATATTTTGAAATTATGTCCAAGGGTTTCAAAACTTGGACATTGTTATCCTTATAGCAAACTATCTGTTCGTCAATGCTATCTATCTGAAGACAGTTTATAAGAATAGAGACTATTTCTTGAACTGTGGTGTCCCTTTGACATTTTTACTTCTACTGGGCTTTTAGCGCCTGGTAGCCTTGAGTCTGTGGCATCAAAGTCGATGAGTATATAAAATGGATAAACAAGTCCCATCGCTTTTATTTCTTCTATAATAAACACCAAGTGTACAGGACACGTTTATTAAACAATTGCAAATATATATTATTAAAGACAAAATTTTGGAAGAAAGAAGAAATGGAAACAGAAAAAGGAAAAAGGAAAAAGGAATAGTCGAAATTATTTATTTTTATAAATAAATTATTTAAAGTCAGCCAAATATACATACAGAAACAAGCAATTTCCATCCGTTATTTTTGTCATGTAATTACTAACTTCATTTCTTTTAAATAAAGGGTGTACACACTATCATTTGGCTTTGTACCGAAAATATTATTCTTGCTGTCAATTGCATAAACATCTCCATTTCCATTAAACTGCAATGTTTTTGTAAGATCCTCAGCCACGTGCTCAATCAAGGTGCTTTCTGTAATGTCGGCCATGTATGGCTTTTCCACATTAATGTTTTTAGCTTTCTTCCGATTAAAATCTACTTGTATATAATATATTTTAGGATACGTGAGTCCCATGGTAGTTATATTTTATATTTTTTTATATAAGCGCTGGCTCGTTGTTGAAAAATTTAAGAAAATGCGTAACAGTACATGTAGCCATGAAATGATACGTTTCATTTTTCAAATGTATATATATATATATATATATATACATTTGTGTGTTTTTAAATATCTGCCCCTTATAACAAATAATTTTTTCTTAGCAGCAGTCAACGTGCAATCATCCAAACATCTCATCTGACTATAAATAATTATTGGCATGAGTATTAATTTTTTTTTACTAGTTGACTTGGACTCTTCATCTTTATAAAAAATAGCTAGACTTGCTTTATAAAACAGCGTCAACGTGCATATTTTCATTTTTATTGCTCGACAGATGTCTGCAGGTAGCGGCAAATGACCGCATATATCTGAGTACACAGATCCGAGCACGTCTGAACAGCCTTCTCAGTCTGCTCAGGCAGCGTCTTGCCTTGCTGCAGCAGATACGTGATCTCGTTGGCATTGGGCATGCAAGCCATAAGCAGTGTGCACTGAGCCGAATCCTCTTCCTCTTGCGTACAATCATAATAAAACTCAGATCCCATCAAAGCAACAGAACATGCAGCTACACTATCGTAAATTTCAATACCCGCATCCACAAGAGCAGCCGAAATGCAATTGATAGCGGCACTAATGGTCGCCGCCTTTCCGTCGCTCTCAATCACAGTGACAAAGGCATCGATGCTAGCCTTCGGATACGCATCAAGACGGATGGCCGGCGAAATAGCCTGCTCAAGCATCAATCCGATTTCCTTTTCATCAGAGGATTTCAGATGCGACCGTTTCCAGCTACACGAGAACGGCGCATACTTGAAGTCGCAGTCAAAGATGCCCATCCGGGGATTGCTTTTGCGGCCTTGCCGAGGACCGTATATGGCGCAGCTTATGCGGATCTTGCCTTGCTCGTAGTAGGCTGATCCGGAGGGCGAGGCTGCTGATGTCGCTTGCGGTGACAATGGTCCGGTTCTCATAAATATCGGCCGCACGTTGGTCCGAGTGCGCCCATCCTGACGGCTGTCTGCTGAAACAGAAGTCTCCGTCTTTAAGTACACCGGTTCTACGCTGCGCTGAGGACCATTGATTCTTCTCCGGTCAATGGCGTTTGTCGACATTTGTAAAAAATAGAATACCAATATTTACGAGTATATCTGTGCAATTTAGTGGAGAATAAAAGTGAAATAGAAAAATAGAAAAAATACCACCATCAATTTCATCTACTTTTTTTTGGATTATTCCGCTTAATCAACTGATCAAAACGACCTTATTTTGTATTTTTTTTGTAGAGCACAGTCTCGTTTTCTCACCTTTTTTTGTAATTCAAATTTTGTTCACTTTTTTATTTTGGGAATTTTTAATTAATACCTAATTTGCTTGAGCTCCATTTTTCTTCTTCTTAATATTCATTAAGTAATTATAGACAGTTGTCTTATTTTCCTTTTTTTGCAAGAAGAGCATATTTTACTTCATTTATTCCGGGTTTAAATGTAAGTGTCATTGGCATTGAAATCTTGTTCTTTTCATCAGACGCGATTAAACTAAATTCCACTATGCAACAGTTCTATTTTCCAATTTTTCATTTCCAATTTTATTTTTAGAACAGAATAGAACTGAGCAGGACAGAGATATATATAGCATAATGACAGACGTCAAGCCAGTAGCAGCAGATAACACGGATAACAAAGCCCAAGACATCAAAACGGTCCTTGGCGACCCCAACGACTTCAACGTTGTGCACCGGCTGAACTCGCCGTGGACTCTGTGGTTCGACAACCCGGTCAAGCGGACGAATGTGGCAAACTGGACAGCAAATTTGAAGAAGGTGGTGACGATAAACACGGTCGAAGAGTTCTGGGGCGTGTACAACACGGTAGCGATTGCAGTCGACCTGCCTAACGGATCCAACTACCATTTCTTCCGCGAAGGTGTGCAGCCCATGTGGGAGGATCCTGCGAACGAGAAGGGTGGCAAGTGGGGGTATCAGTTCCAGCGTAGTATTGGCGAAAAAGTAAACGAGCACTGGCTGCACACGCTTTTGGCCTGCATTGGCGAGTCGTTTGAGTCGAGCTCAGAGGTATGCGGCGCTGTGTTTTCTAACAGAAAGAGCTGCTTCCGTATTGCCATCTGGACCCGCAATGCTGCTGACAAGGAGGCGTGTCTGAATATTGGTCGCCATCTCAAGAGCGTGCTGGGCGTCAGCCAGGATCTCGAGTACGCCCCGCATATGGACAGTGCCAGGATCCCGTCCTCCCTGATATACAAGGTCTAAGCGAAGGAAGGATAGCGGCTGGCCTTGAGCAGAAGAGCATAGCAGAACATAGCAGACGGATAAAACCAGGACCTTTTTTTCTGTTCTTGTTCTTTTTTTTTTGGTTGTGTTCAATACACTTTTGATCAAATGTTATTCTATATAATGTAAAGTGGAAAAATGGTAAGCTTGAGGATTTTTTGTTATGAGCATAAAACGACATGGCGGATCGAAAGTGAAAAATTATTAGTAAAGCGCCAAGACCACTAGCAAAAAAGTTATTGTCATCCTGCTTTCTTTTTCTTCCGCTTGTTGACTTGTAGGCTAATTTGCAAAACCAGCTTTCTTTTCTTTTTCATTCTGCTTCGAGTCTTATTTTTTTGTGTAAATTGATTTTTCTGACAGTCTGTTGAATCACCACGACCACTTCAACTTCTTTCTGTTGTTTTGTCTACTTGACCAGCTGCACAAAGGGAGAAAAAAAACATGCAGAGACAGTGTACGAGACTTTTAGGCTCAGCTATGTGGCTTCCAGAGCCATCGATCCGGCTGTTCCATGGAGCTATCCATACCGTTGCTGTATATAGCTCTCTGAAGCGTACACAGCACTCTCTAGCGAGTACCATCGCAGCGATGGGCTCTGCTGACCATCATCATCATCATCATCAGCTACAAAAGCTGAAAATGCAAAAGCTGATTTCCTCCGCTCCGCCTTGCTTTGTGAGACTGCAAAAGAAGCTCCCCATTGCACAAAATACTTTTTCCTCTTTTCCCTCTCGCAGAATTAGCCACGCGTCTCCTTTTGAATTTACCACCACCATCGGAATCTCTTCTAACACGAGTTTTTTCGCACAGCGCCAGTTTTCAGCCCTAACAGCAGCAGCCATTAGCAAAATGGCCACACACTACTCCATTTCAGTGTCAAGCACCCCGGGCTCAACAACATCGTCAACTGCCGCAACCTCTATCACTGCACGCAGCCTGAGCAGCCACAGCCCTGCTAACAGCAGCAGCAGCAAAGGCAACAGCGACTCAGAGAGCCAGTCGTCAACAAACGAACATGACCTGGAGCGCGGCGCCGAGGCAGACAAAGATGGCACTAATCCTGGAAATGGCAGCGAGCCTGAGGGCAAGAAGCCCAATCGGTTCAAGGTCCTGATGCAGCAGTACGGCCGGGTAGCCATTCTGGCATATCTGCTAGTCTCTGCCATTGACCTGTCGCTGTGTATCTGGGCTGTGTGGCTCGGAGGCGACAGCCTGGTGTTTACAATCAATTCGTATCTGGGCCAGTACATCCCGCGGCTGCAGAAGGCCGCGCAGCGCATGGAGGAGGGCCAGGGAGGCGGCGCGGACAAGTGGGCAACTATTCTTATTGTCGGCTATGCCGTGCACAAGTGTCTGACGCCGCTGCGGCTGGCTATCACTGCTGCTATTCTTCCGTGGTCTGCTCGGACAGCTCAGCGTCTGGGCATGACCTGGCTCATTCCAAAGTCTGCTCCCAAGATTAAACACAAGCCTCTTTCAAAGACCGCTGATGCCATTCGTCACAAGCTCAAGTGATTCAAGCAAGCTAGCACATCTATAGAGGCCTTTTTTTTTTACACTTTTTTAATTTTCACTTTTCTAAAATCAAGCGATCAAAAGCAACCACATAGTGTTAAAATTTTGTCATTAACTGTAAACAGATTTTGCAGAAAAAATTTTGTTTGTAAATTTTGTTTGATCACAAAAACAAACCAAAACAGCATCGAAAATTTACAGAGTACAAAAGAGCAAATGTTGGCATCTTGTCCAGTACTCTTCTTTTCTGCTCTAACTGTTCTTTGCTCCATTTTTTTTCCACTTTACTGTATATTTTTTTTTTTTGAGAAAAGCAAACAAACACATTTTTTATCTTTTTTTTTTTTTAATCCAAACATTTTAATACCTACTGCCATGTCCTATCTCCAGGTTATCCCAGCCGACGGCAAGACCGACGAGCGGCGCTATGAAGAGTTCATGGCGTATATGCAAGAGGAGGGCGTCATCGAGAGTGCACTCGAGGAGGACTACGAGGGCAAGTACAAGGGCATCATCCAGGAGAAGATAGCCGCTGATCTCTCTGTCATCGGCCTGGTCTTTGACGACCAGGAGAACAAGGAGCTCTCTGTCTCTCGCTACCGCGCCATGGCGATCCGCAACGCCATCAACGAAGAGATGCGTACTTTGTGCGAGCAGCTGGACAATAGCATCAAGTACGATTTGTCCGAGGAGGACAAGGCCAAGATTAAGGAGCTGGAGCTGAAGGACGACGAAATCGAGGATGATATCTATGTTCGCCCCTTCTGTCTGTACGAAGTCGATATTGCCAACATGTACAAGAAGGACGTTGGCAGTCTTCCTGAGGACCCCAAGACCTTTGCCAAGCTTGCCCTCGAGCATGAGATGGACTGCGTCTACGAGCACTCCGAGGATGAGGACGAGGACGAGGACTGGGTGTACGATGATGATGATGAGGACGACGAGGAGGAGGAAGAAGATGATGATGAAGACGATGAGGATGCCGATGCTGCTGCTGCTACTGCTGGCTTGTCCTCTTCATCCAAGGGCAAGGCTGCAGCCACTGCCGCGGAGGACAAAGAAGACGACGACGAAGAGGAGGATGAGGCGCATGTCCATGGTGAGAACTGCGACCACAGCCACGGTGCCTTTGATCTGGACGAGACCGATCTGCCCTTCGAGGACCATGAGGTGTCAGTCAGCGATGCCGATACCGGTCTTTCTCTGCTGAAGGACCACAAGGCCGAGGTCGTTGCTCTTCTTGAGAAGATCACCGGCAACAAGGTCGAGTCCTTCAAGTCCTACCACTTCCCTGGCCGCTACTATGTTGTTGCATGGCTCAAGGGCTTTGGCATCTACGGCATTCGCATCTCCTACCCCATGATTGTCGATGATTCGGACGACGAAGACTTTGAGAGCGATGATGAGGATGACGAAGAGTAAAATTTTTTTTCCTCAAATGATGTGCAATAAAGCATAATCAACTTGTTAAAATAAGCTCTACCAAGATTACATTAGAGAAAAAAAAGGTGGTTACGAAGGTGGAGCAGGTGGAACAGGCAGATAGTTCTTTAGCTCATACATTGCACGGCTGCCGAGCCCAGAGATCGTGATCAGCTCCAGCACCAGAACAATGAATAAAGCGCCTATTATCCTCAGCGGATACTTGGCTAAGCAGTTGACAAACAGCAGCCCGATAAGACTAAAGATGTCTTGCTGTTGCTTTTGCTTTTGCTGCGATGCAGGCTTTGCTGCAGCGACCTTGATAGAGCCCGAGCTGGATGCCTTTGTCGGATTTGCTTTCAGCGACTGCTGCTGGCGGTCCTCAAGCATATGTAAGCGCATGTCCAGGGCGCCAAGCAACCGGACTATGTCGTCGAGCTTGGAGTCGTCTGCATGCTGCCCGTGCTTCTGCTGATCCAGCTCCTGCCTAATAGAAAACACAATGTCCTTGGTCTCAGTCATGGTCTCGCGCAGAGTCTTTACCTGGCCCTCTAGCTCATCGCTGCGTACATGTGTAGCCAGTCCGTTTTCATTTACTGGGTTCTGGTCAAGCTCGATATTGGCCCTCTCGACGGCATCCGCAACTTCGCTGAGCTCGGGTGCACCAGGTCCAGATTGGCGCTGAAGCTGAAGCTGAAGCTGGCTCTGCAGCCCGCCGTCTAGCACTGCTATTGACTGTGTCAGTTGCAGCGACATATCCATAAGGTTAACGTGGCTGGTCTCTTGAGAACCAGAGCCGCGATAAGCAGCTATTTCCGTGCCTCTATGTTGGTGTGCAATGTCTCTGTTGCCACTGCTATCGCCATGTCTGCTGCTCGAAAAGCTCAGAAGCAGTTGATGCTGCTGCTGCGACGCATGGTTGTCCTCTTCATGCTCTATAGAATCTTCGTGTATGCTGCTTATCTGGGAGAACGACATCGAGTCTATCAGATTGATCGCAGACATGTCCTGCTGCTCGGCCAGGGGCAGGCTAAACTTGGGTACCTGGGCACTCAAGCTATCAGATATGCCATTAGATCGGTTTTCTGACGGCGACTTGCCCAGGACTAAGCGCGTTCGGTCTGCTTCAGACATGCGTCTTGCTGCCTGTGCAGGAGTTCCTAGTATCGTGAATTGCTGCGACTGTTTCTCTGGTTTAGACAAGAAAGTGCGCAGCTGTTTTATCCGCTTCATCTGCTCGGTAATCGGCGTTTTTGGGATATCGCCTGCACGCCTTAAAGAAGCGCTTTTCTTGGGTGGTGGTGTCTGCAGTAGGTAGTCTGCCTGCTCATTGGCGCTGCCAGCAGTGCTGCTAAACACGTTCCCCTCTTGCTGCTCTCTCTGTGGCTCACCGACTCTAGAGTCTTTGGAAATGGCCGATTTGTCTGATGATGCTGCTGCCTTCTCTTTATTCAGGGGCATCAGGCTAGAGTCGGCAGATTGATGCTCCGACTGCTTGCCACTAGCATTATTGCCCTTGTTGCTAGCTACAAGAATCGGAAACTCTATCGGCGCAAACTCGTTTCTCTCAAAGTCTGGTTTGATAGGCATGCGCTTTCTCTGCTCAGCTGGAGAAGACGCCTTTGGCACGGCCGGCCTCTCAGCCGTCTTTTCGCTGGCCTTGATCTTGTCTAGTATCATCTCTGCCCGCCTCGACGAATTCAGAATGCGCACAGATTTGGGCACATTCGCGCCATTTGCACTAGCCATTTTCTCTTTTGGCGGCGATGGCAGCTGGAAAACTGGCACAGGCGGGCCCAGACTCTCTATCTGCGCCGCTTTGCCCCTCTTTGACGGAGAGTCCTCAGTGCTTATAAAGCTTTTGCTGCTGCCATTATTGCTCTTCGACGAGGATCTGCGAGATGCTGACCCATGGTTGCCAGTTCCCCTATGCGACGGCGTCTTGCCAGGCGTCTGGCTTATGCGCTGCCGGTTGATCGACTGCACGGTCAGCTGGCCTAGCTTTGAAAACGCCTGTGGAGTCCCGGGCACAATCTGCTTGAGCTCGTTTTCCTCGCTTTCTACCAGAAACATCGCTGTGTTTGTCGGGTCGTCGCTCTCAATACCCACGTCGCTGTCGTCGTCCGATACTAGCTTTATGCAGGACTCGTCGGCCAGCGACTTTGAGTTTGAAAAAAGATCCTCGTCCAGCCCCTCCCACCGCACTTTGTATCGCTCAGGAACCCGCGGTGTACTCTGTTCCATGGCGCCATCGTAGGGGCTAATCCGAGTCCGTGACCGTCTTTGTGCCATGTCTTTGCCGCTCAATACTGCCTGTGCTGAAGAGGTATCCATGACTCAAAAACAGGTTTATGAAAAAAAAAAGCAAATAAAAAATAAAGAATAATACAATATTGAATTTAAATAGTAAACAAAGGAAACAGATAAAATAAAATAAAAAACACTATGCAATTTTTTTTCTTCTACAAGACAAAGGAGAACACATGCAGCAGCACAAGAATAGTTTAGGAACAGTTTGTTCTCTTTTTTGACCATGTTTGAAGAAAGTAAACAAACAAACAAAAACAAAAAGCTGAAACCCATTGACCAGCCCATCTGACCTTTAAAAAAAAACCCAACATTTCTGGCACTTGAGGATGTTCCTTGTGTCTCCTTAAATTCTCAGGCGAGCCGAGCCGAATTTTGTTTGATTGATGACGAGTCGGCTCGGCTTGGAGATGAAAAAATTTTTCTTATACCCCTGCCCCAACCAAAACAAGCCAGCCAGACAACAAAGGAAAAAGTGAGAGAATAAAGCAGCAGCAGAAACTGACAATTGCCAC
The DNA here is from genome assembly GCA_027478445.1 of Coemansia asiatica. Lineage (NCBI taxonomy): Eukaryota > Fungi > Kickxellomycota > Kickxellomycetes > Kickxellales > Kickxellaceae > Coemansia > Coemansia asiatica. The sequence continues at coordinate 33,879 of JANBOH010000006.1, forward strand.
ATAAGATTCCTTCTTTTCCTCTCTCGCAAGAAATCCATACCGCAAGGTCACTTTTTTTAGTTGCTCTAAATCGCAGGTCAGGTTAAAATCTAATTCAAAATGGGTCGCATGTACACTTCCGGCAAGGGTATCAGCAAGTCTGCTATCCCCTATCGTCGCGCTCCCGCCTCGTGGGTCAAGGCCACCCCTGAGGACGTCTGCGACCAGATCTGCAAGCTCGCCCGCAAGGGTACCACTCCCTCGCAGATCGGTGTCATCCTCCGTGACTACAACGGTGTTCCCCTTGTTTCGTCCATCACCGGCACCAAGATTGTCCGCATCCTGCGTGCTAACGGTCTGGCTCCCGATATCCCCGAGGACCTGTACTTCCTTATCAAGAAGGCTGTCTCTGTCCGCAAGCACCTCGAGCGCAACCGCAAGGACAACGATGCCAAGTACCGCCTGATTCTTATCGAGTCGCGTATCCACCGTCTGGCCCGCTACTATGCCACCAACGGCCAGCTCCCTCCCAACTGGAAGTAGTAAGTATCGTCTGCTTGATATAGGCTAAGCTGTGTGTTTTTCTCATTGGAAAGCTGTGGACATTGCACTAGGTTTTGCAACGGAAAATAGCAGCAAGAAAAATTTTTTTCTCTTGCTCTTTTTTCTTCCTGTATTGAAACAAGCTGGCCCAGAAAATTTTTTTTCTTGGGCTGCTTGGAGGAGCGCTAGTATCTTTTTTTTTCTCTCTTTTGCATACTCACTTTTGAGTGCACGATAAGAAACAAAAAAGAGATAGTGTGTGTTGCTTTGCTTGGCAATAGTCGTCTAAACCATTATTACTAACCTTTGCATGTACATTTTTTTTCGTGCATTGTAATTTCTACCTTGTAGCGACGCTGCCACCGCCTCCACCATCGTCTCGTAAGCAACCATATCGCTATTATGCTGCTTCTGCTGATCTGGAGGTGCTAACAAGAATACTCAAGTCTCAAGAATCGCGAGTTATTTGCTTTTTTTTCAAACAAGTAACTGGTATCGTTAATATTCTTTATTTAATGTCTTGTGTTCCTCTGTTTCTTTTAATAAAGCAGTTGCAGACGATGAAATATAAATTAAAATGAGAACAAGAAATTAAATCCGTAATCTAGATTTTTCGAGCATTTGAAGAGCAACGCTGTTTTCCTGTTCTTTGTATGTGCAAAAATTACAACATGAAATATTTGTCGCCAAGATGGAAAATTTAGCTTGGGATCATCTTATAAAAAAAGCACATGACAGGATGCACGTATCATTAGTAAATTTTGCACAAAGACAAATAAACAAATATGTATGATTTCTGCACAACACAAATGACAACAGTGTAGTTTTACAAAGAAAATGTTTTTATTGGAATTCTGGGAAAGTGGTAAACGACAAATCATATGCAATAATAATTGCACTGAATACTGGCATAAACTGGTTTATCATTTTTTTTTCATACATTTTAAATGACATTGAGGTAAACAGCTGAAGAACAACACAGCATGGGAAAGTAAGTGATTCTAAGGAAGAAAAAAACATTGGCAGCATGTAATCAAAAAAAAAAAAAAGTTGAAGCTGTCGCTACAAACATTCAATTCCTTTTATTCTCATTAAATTCCTATGTTTAAGAACGTTAAACCCATTAAAACCAAATATATATTTATTATATCTCGAATACTGCTTCCGCCCAATGCCATCATCAACACGTTCCAAGGATCTGTCGCATTATTTCACTGAAGTCACTCGGCTTCGCGACAGCTGCCCGCTCAGGAGCCTGGGCAAGTACATGCAAAGCGATCCCAACCTTGTGATACTCGCAGGCGGTCTTCCTCACCCAGAAATGTTCCCCATTGCCAGCCTCAGCGCATCAGTGACCCAGCCTGGCAGATCTGTGGCCGATGCAAGCAGCGCCAAGCTCGATGTCTCATTAAAGATGGGCTCTGCAAACAGCCAGATCGAGGGACTCGAGCATTTCCTACAGTACGGCGGCGGGCGCGGCATGGCCAGCTATGCCGAGTTTGCACGCAAGCACACGGAGTCTGTTCACCATCCGGTGTATAGCGACTGGGACGTCGTCGTGTCTGCGGGCAACACCGATGCGTTTGTCAAGACTCTGATGCTGTTCTGCCAGCACGGCGACACGCTTATTGTCGACGAATGGACTTACCCGTCTGCCATTGGAGCTGCAGTTCCCATGGGCATTCGTCTGGCGCCGGTCACCATGGACGGCGAAGGCGCGATGCCCGAGGCCCTCGACAGGTTGTGTGCGAACTGGTCTGAGGACCAGGGGAAGAGACCTCGGGTCGCATATATGATCCCGACCGCGCAGAACCCTACAGGCGCAACGATGTCTGCTGAGCGCAAGCAAGCGATCTATGCTGTGGCCCAAAAACACGATCTAGTGATTATCGAGGACGACCCTTACTACTACTTGCAGTTTAGCAAATACCGCCCCTTATCGACGGTAAGCGATCCTGAGGAGCGCTACAAGGACCTTCCTGGCTTACAAGCGCTGCTGCCCTCATTGCTATCGATTGATACCGACGGACGCGTTATCCGTCTGGACTCGTTTAGCAAGGTCCTTGCACCTGGGCTTCGCTGCGGATGGATAACTGCGCCCAAATACATCACGGACAAGATCCAGCTTCACAACGAAACCAGCATCCAGCAGCCCGGAGGCCTGAGCCAGGCTTTTGTCTCGAAGCTGCTCAACGTCGAGTGGGGCCACGACGGCTGGGAGAGACATCTGATTTGGATCCAGCGCGAGTACGCGGTCAGACGCGATCTGTTTGTCGATCTGTGTCTAAAAAAGCTCAAGGGCATGATCGAGTTTGTCGTTCCCCAGGCAGGCATGTCTCTGTGGTTCCGCGTTTTGCTCAACGAGAAGAGCAGGGATAGGCCAAAGGTTATGGAAGAGGTTTTTGAGGCGATGCTCAGCAACCACGTTCTGCTGGTGCCTGGCCACATGTTCTCGACCAGCGGCGTCAAGGAGAGCCCGTATATGCGTGCTGCCTTCTCGTTTGCCTCGATAAGCGAGCTTTCCGTGGCTATCGACCAGCTGCAGCTGGCGCTCAAGCCGTTCACCGAGTGAAAAGGCTGGCAAACAAGCCATCCTAGTTTCATTTTCCTTCTAGTAGTTTTTTGTTTAACTTTTGCCCTTCTCATTATTCACTTTTTAGTGCAAAAGCAGAATTTCAGAAGTTCAGGTCACTAACGCCTGAGAGATATTTTTTTTTAAAAAAAAAGATTACTTTCACCCATTTTTTTTGTTAGCAAAGGTCTGGATACCATCAAGTCATGTCGGTTAAAAATGTCTAATTTTATAGTCAAGATTCAAACCAAAAAAAAAAACATATGGAATATCTAGTCAGAGTCATATTTTTTCTTAAAAATCCAAGATGTACCAAAGAGCTCTACTCCCTGCTTGTGAGCTAGCCGATAGTAATGAGCTGCCTTCTTCATGTCGCGCTTGACGCCATCGCCCTTCTCGTAGCAAGCAGCAATGTCCGATTGAGCATCAGTGTCACCCAGTTCAGCGGCCACTTCAAAGTAATAAGCGGCGGTCTTTTTGTTGCGCGAAACGCCCCATCCATGGCGGTAGCTCTGGCCCAGCTCATAAATGGCCATTGCAAGCTCGTCCTTGGCCATTCCAGCTACAGCCGGGTCCATGTCCTTTACGTGAGAAACGACATGCTCGCCGGCCTTTTGCAGAAACACAAACGCTAGGTTTTCGTTTGGCTGGCAGCCCCAGCCATGGCGGAGCGACAGGCCATAGAAGAGCATGCCCAGAGGGTTGTGCCTGTCTGCTGCCCGCTTAAAGTACCCGGTGGCACTGGCCAGATCCCCTTGTTCGTGGAAGTTTACCGCTTTTTGGAAATACTCCTCGCCCAGCTCCTGGTCGGATTTTGGCGCTGCTGTCTCCTGCACTGGAGGTAGCCGCCTCTGCTGCAAAAAATGCTGCTGTTGTTGCTGGCGCTGTATGTCGGGCGAGCGGCCGTCGGAGCTGAACGCGCCTGCGCTGCCCATGCTCATGGCTGGTGAGTTCATACTGCTGCTGTGATTCGCACTGGGCGCTTGAAGAAAGTGGTCGTGCCCAAGCTGCATCTTTGTCTGCGACATGCGGCTGCTTATGTTTTCAGGACTCTGACCAGCAGATCTAAAAACATTGACGTCGTCGTCGCCAGCCGTGCTATAGTAGCTATCAATGGCCGGGTTGTTGCTCCTGGCAGCGCCCCGGCCCTGCGCTGCCATCTGCATGTACCTGGAAGGCATTGTATGCGCATATGGGCTGTAATTATGATTTGCAGTCACTGGTGCCGATGCGTTGGCAGCCTTTGGCCGAGGGTTTCCGGGGTTAGACGATATCGAATGGTAGCTTGCTGCGTCGTCAAAGTCATCGTTATCGTCATGGTCATATGCGCCTTTCATTCGCAGCGTGGATATGCCAGCACTATGTGGCGCATGGTGATACGGGTTTTGGTATCGTCTGCCTGTTTGCTCGTAGACTGCGCCGTCGCCATCCACATTGACATATTCGGTCTCTATATCGTTGTACGGCTGATACTCGTAAGTCGGCTGGTAGTTGAGCGGCGGACGCTGTGGCTTTGCCACTGATACCTGATGGCCAGCATCAAGGTAGCGCTGTGATGTAGGTGCGCTCTCTGACTTTGAAAGGGACTTTGACGAGCTTTTGCGGAAAAATCCCATGATGTTCCAGTGTATCAGCTATATCTTTAGCTAAACGCAGTTCGTAAACGAAAAAAAAAACGAAAAAAACGAAAAAAGGAGGCGAACGATATAAGGCGAAGTGAAATGAAATAGGGTTTTATTTATAACGGTGCGGTCGGAAAAGGAGTAAAAAAAGAGATGAATAAATAAGCAGCGCTGGTCAGTGCCCAAGTTTACGACACGAAAAAGAGAAAAAAAACAGAGAAACAAAGAGAAATAAATAGTTTAAATAAAACAAACCAAAAAGAAAGAAAAGGAAAAAGCAACAACTAAATAGAAGACAACGCACATGCTTGAAGACCATTGAATCCAAGAAACCACTTCTCTTTATTGCAGTCTGAAAGCACAAAGAGAAAGCTGCACAGAGCTCCTGTGTGGAACAGCTGCATCAGTATCGCATGCAACTACAGCTTTTTTTTGGGCTTGATCTCTGTTTGGCTAATTAAAAATCATGCAAAGGCTCTTTTTGTTTACGATAAAATACAAAATGCAGTTTGTCTCTTCTTTTTTTCAACCCTTCTTCTATTTACAAATTCCATATAAAAATAAATTTTATTCATTATTCTTTTTTATTTATTCAGAATGCCTACAAATCCTTCAAAAAGCAAGGGCGCTGGCCCAGACACGATATCCTCTTTGCGGTCAGTAATTCCGGGCATTTTTGATGCAGCCCAGCATAGCGCAACAGGCCACCGCAAGCATGCAGTAGCCCTGCACAAGCTTCAGGAACAGTGCCATAGTCTGGATCCAAAGGACCTGACAGGCGAAACAGCGTTTACGCAAGAGTTTATCCGCAACCTCAACAAGGTGCTTGCAATCAAGAAGCGCGAGCCATCAGCCGACAAGATTGTAAAACTAGTAGCGATATTTGTGCAGGTTGGACATGACATGGATGCAAAGGCAAAAACACAAAGGAACGGAGACTCTGACGACGTGTTTTCAGACGAAAATCGCGCAGACGACGATGAGGAAGACGCGGATGATACGATGACATCGCGCTTTGCAGAGACCCTGATCAGATATCTGCTGCAGGGATTCCAGGCCAAGGAAAAAATGACGCGCATGCGGTGTTGCCAGATAGTGGCCATGTCGATAACCAATCTGGGAGCCATCGATGAGGACCTGTACTTTGAGCTGATCCGCAAGCTTATCGAGCGTGTTCGCGACAAGGAGTCCTCGATCAGGGTGCACGCGGCAATTGCTCTGACCAGGCTTCAGTCCAACGACGACGTCGAGGTCAACGAGACGCTTGTAAACCTGATGCAGAACGATCCCAGTGCAGAGGTCCGACGTGCAGTGCTGCTCAACATTGAGAAGAACGCAAGCACGCTGCCGTTTGTCTTGGAGAGAGCGCGCGATGTCGATGCGACCAACCGCAAATGCGTGTTTGTCAAGGTCATGACCGCGATAGACTACAGGCTTTTAAGCATCGAGGACAGAGAGAGGCTTCTGGTCGCTGGGATCAATGATCGTGATAGCGGCGTTAGGCGTGCATGCGTGCGGATGGTGGGCGAGGGCTGGCTGACGTTTGCTGGCGAGAACCTGCTTGAGTTGACAGCAGCGCTGGACGTTGTAGACAGCCCGGCAGCTGGCAAGGTGATGCAGGCGCTTTTTGCCGCCTATACCGAGATTCCAGAGAACCTGAGCTTTGACAACGAGCTGTGGAACACACTAACGCCAGAGGTGGTCTTTGTGATCCGTGCAACGCTCGAGTTCTTTGCTGAGAGACACGACAGCGACCAACTTGACAAGCATCTTCCTGATGGCATGCGTCTGGCTCAGCTTCTAGAGACCATGGGTGCCAAATTGGAGGCAGAGGCCGAGGACGAGCAGCGCGCGGACCACGAGTTTGTCATTCACCAGCTTCTGCTGATTGCTCGCATGTCTGATTTTCCAGACGAGCTTGGACGAAGGGCAATGCTTACGCTGATGCGCAAGATGCTTTTGGTGCCTGAGATTCCGGAAAACAACATCGAGGCCGTCTCAGACATTATCCGCAAGCTCTCTGTCAGCGAGCAGGACTTTGTGCGCATCATGGTCGAGGTGGTCTCCGATGTCCGCGAGATGGCGCCATCGACTTCAGACGACCTCCCGCCGGAGCGCATCAGGCTTGAGACTCTTTTGGTCAGCATCAAGTGCCTTATTATCATCAAGTACATTCTACAGCGCTGCTTCGACTCGCTCAGCGATGGCTCTGCTATGTATGCGCTTTTGACAGAGTGTGTGGTTCCCGCAGTGCAGAGCTCAGAGACCGTTTTGCAGGAATACGGCATCGAGTGTCTAGCGCTGTGCTGTCTGCTGGACCGCAACCTTGCTACTGACAACATTGCCCTGTTTGCCCAAGCCGTGCGTCAGGGCGCAGGTGAGCTGCACGCAAGGGGTCTTGCTGCGCTGCTGGATCTTGCTTTGATGTATGGAATAGCTGGTCTGGGGTCCGCTCTTGGTTCCTCGGATGTACTGGTTGATATTTTGGTCAAAGAGCTGCACAGCGAGGACGAGAAGACGCAGGCGACTGTGGCAGAGGGACTGGCTCGTCTTTTGTATGCCCACCGGGTTCCTGAGCCAGCGCCGATGCTGGAGAAGCTGCTGATACTCTACTACCATCCAGACACCGCATCCAATGATGCGCTGCGCCAGTGCCTAGCTTACTTTTTCCCAGCCTTCAGCTATATGTCCAACGAAAACCAGGTCCTGATGCAGCAGGTAGCCGTGAGCACTGTATGCAAGCTTGGCAGCGTGCTCAAGCAGCAGTCAACTGAGGGTCAGTCGGGCGCTACTCAAGGCCAGGTCGCTCATCAGATTATTACCTGGTGCGATCCGCGTATCCTAGATGCCATAGGGTCCATGAACAGTACATCGATGACGGGCAGCAGCGGTGGGCTTCGTGTTGCTGCGCGCATGTCCAGCTATGCTCAGATAGCCATAGATGCGCTTAAAAAGACATTTACGGCGACCCCAAATACCCGCAAAGTGCTGGTTCAAGCTTTGAACAAGCTTGCCATAGACGACACTGTATCTGTGGTGCAGCTGCAGCAGCTGTTTGTGCTTGCCCGTACTCTGTCGCAGCAGGAGCTGGTTACAGATATGATCACGCGCAATGCATTGGCACGGTTTGAAGCATCTTTGCTAAAGTTGCTTGATGTCGAGTGTGCTGATGGTATCAATCTTGAGGCGTGGCTGGAGGAGCCAGAGATGGCGTCGGTGTTTGAGTTTGTCTCTTCTCTTGACGAAGATGCCCCAGGCGACAATGATGAAGACGAGGACGAGGAAGAAGATGGCAATGATGATGGTGATGGTCGCGGTAGCGCTGTCACTGGATCCGACTCTGAAGCGTCCGAAAGCCGCATGGCCGAAGAACGAGTGCTTCCTGCTATGAGCCTTCGCTCGCGAATGCCTGTCCCTGCAAAGTATGCGACACGAAGCCCTATGAAGCGGGCTCGCGAGGAACGTCTTGAGGAGCTTACCCGCGAAATCGATGAGCTGCTAGAGTCTGACGACGAGGATGAAGACAACGAGTATTTGAGCTCTTGAGTTTCATATTTTTCACATTTTTCAAATTGTCTAGTTTAAAAGTGTTTTTCTTACTTCTATCTGGTAAACCAGATTCTGTTTACATAAAGAACGGAAAGGCTACACAGCATACAGGGCATCGATAAAGCCTTGGGCAACCTCATCAACAATTGTCGAGTCAGGAACGGCCGATGCAAAGCCATATATGGCCTTTGAGCCCTTGTTGTAGTTGCCAGGATTGGCCTTGACCAAAGCGACCGACTGCTTCAGATCGCGGATAAACTCATCTGCTACGGGCACGGTTAGACGGGTGCACGCGATGTGGAGAGCCGCTGGGTACTGCAGGGGATTCAGGTCCCAGCCACGGGCCTTCATCTCGTCCATCACGCCGTAGATTCCAACAGGCTCATGCGCAGAAAATGCAACTACGGTCGACGATGGCTCACCGACCACACACAGCTCAGGAATGTCTTGCTCGATGGCCTGCTGGATCCTGATCCTGCACCCAACGATCTCCTTGCACTGCTGCAGATAGCCAGCATGGCCCATCTTGTTGAGCGCTGCCCAGCAGCCGGCTATCACGGCGCCGCTGCGCGAGCCAGCAATTGTGGGCGACGCATAGATGCCGCCGGGCCAAGTGGAGATGGTGAAGTACTGGTAGTGGCGCATCTGCTTGCTGTTGTACATAACGACCGAGGTTCCCTTTGGCGCAAAGCCGTATTTGTGTGTGTCGCAAGAGATGGATGTTACGCCAGGCAGGCGGAAGTCGCAGACGACCTCTGGGAAACCGGCCTCCTTCAGAAAGGGCATGATGAAGCTGCCCAGGCAGCTGTCGATGTGCAATCCAACCTTGCATTTAATGGCCATCTGGCTCAGCGCCTCGAGATCGTCAGCCACGCCATGCGGGTATGTGGCCGATGAGCCGATAATGAGCACGGTGTCCGAATCAATCGCTCTGCGCATCGCCTTCAAATCGACCTTTTGCGTGCTCGGGTCCACCGGCACATGTGTGATGCCAATGTTGAAGTACTCGGCTGCCTTGTCGAACGCTGCGTGCGCAGTCACAGGCACCACGATATTGGGACGGTCGATTCCGCGCTCTTGGCGGCCCCAGACGACATGGGCACGCACTGCCATAATGATGCTTTCGGTCCCGCCAGACGTCGTCGTGCCACAGTGCTCGGCGCCGCCGTTGTAAAGATTCAGGACCATGCGCACGACCTCCGCCTCGATACGCCGCAGACCAGGAAACACGCCTGGATGCAGCGGGTTGGTCAGATTGAACATTGCATATGCCTTGTTTGTCAGCTGCACCAGGTCCTCGCCACCATGATAAACAGCGCCAGACACTCTTCCGTTTTTCCAATCGACTCCCGCTTCGTTCTGGCGTCTGCTCAGCACAGCTAAAATCTCGTCGTCGCTCATGCCGCTGCTGGGAATAAGCAGGTGTTTGGTTTCGCCGGGAATCGGCGCGTTCATCTCGTCCTCGATGTCCTTGACCATCTTGGCTATGTTCCGCTGAACGATGACACCTGTTCCTGGCGCACGACGCACATGCCGCACCGCAGCTCCAGCGATCTGCTTCCATAAAAGTAGAAAAACGCTGCGCACACCGTAGATAGAGACCTTCTTTGCACCTTTGAGAAGCTGGCGGAATGCAATGTAGGCAATGGTCAGATTGATTAACGCCTGCTTCGGGTTTTTGACCGTGTACGCGGCCATTCTCTGCCAGTTGATCCTGGACAACGTGCTCAGTACCTGGGTCATCGATTCAAAGCTCTTTCTCTATCACTTTCTGTCTCTCGAGTTTTCTTTTCTTTTTTATTTTTGCTTGAAGAAATAATTTTATAGTTAGAAATAAAATAAAAACAAATTGTCAAAGCGGATAAGAGACAAAAAAGATCAGTTGGCATGTTTTCGCCTCCACATGCACAAAACAAGCCCTTGTCTCGATGTGCGGAGTTTTCTCCACAGAAAAATAAAATGCTCAAAGCTCATTGCTTTTACATGTGACTGTGTGCGCTTATAGATCCTTTGGCTTTCTTTTTTCACAGGAGAAATAAAATAAAATGAGCTGGCTTTGGCTGTGGGAAAAAAAAAAAATATATATATATATATAGAACGACAGCAGTAACACGCATCTAATCTTCAGCAGACCCATCGCGCGCGTGGTATGTAAAGCCCCTCTGTGCCAGCATATCCTCAATATCCTCAGGAACCCTTCCAGACACATAAGCAGCATACATCCCAGGCTTGAAGCTGTTGACGTGCGAGTACTTGGCTACCCAGCTCTCCTTGGGATGGAAGACCGCCATCACTCCGTCAAACGTGCTGCTTGTGCAGTCTGTGATTACGTCGGTTTGGCCGCGCATCCTGACCAGCGGCTCGCAGTTGGGACACCCGTGCTCGCGGAATGTTTGGTGGTTGAGAACTATGCCGCAGATCAGACATGCTCGCAAGCTGCGCTTGTCCTTGGGAACCAGAGACGCCATGGCTAAAAAAAAAACCCTTAAGCGTATTATTATATTTATGTATATGTATGAAATACAAGAAACAGGACTAATAAAATGAAGAATAAACAACTTGAAATGCCTACTAAAGCTCGCTCTTTTTTGGCGCCGATCCGAAGAGATGTCAACTCATCCAAAAAGAGCCTTCTTTTTTCTTGGTCAATTGTGGGCAAAGCACAGGTTGATCAGAAAATGATCAAGTAATCTGTGATCAGTGTACAAATTTTTTTGTTCCCAGTTTTTTTTACCAAACTCAAAAAAAAAAAAATTGTATCTTTAAGCAGATCGAGAACTAGTAGTCAAATGGTCTGCTTTTTTACCAATTTATTTTCCTTTTCTCTTTTGCTTGTATTGTTGCTTTTTCTTGTTATTATGCTAGTCTCTTCTTGCTTACTGATTATCGACTGTTTATATCTGTTATTATAAGCTACTATTCTTATTTCTGAAGAGGAAGAAGAAAACCTTTTTTCCATTGAGCAAAACTAATACCTGTAGTAGAAACATCGCTAAAGGATACAGTGACAAAAGGAAAAGAAGAAGATCAATAAGCAGTATATAGACTATGCAGATCCACAGGTGTCGGTTTGCAGACTACATTCCAAAGGCAGTAAACGCTATCGAGTGCACGCCGCCAACAGTTTACCAGCAGCGCCTGGCAGTCGGCCGTGCAAATGGCGACATCGAGATCTGGGGCATCTACGGTGGCCGGTTGCTCTATGAAAAGCTGATTCCCGGCATAGTTAATGGGTCGCTAGAGGCCCTAGCGTGGACTCACCAGACCAAGCTGACAGCCGAAGATCTGGAGCTGTTTGACACCAAGGTCGAGCGCGATGCAGCCAAGAAGCGTCTGGTCGAGCAGCCCCCACGCCTTTTTTCTGCAGGTCTTAACTCTGTGATTGTCGAGTGGGATATTGCGAAGCTGGTTCCCAAGGCTGCTGTCGATTCGTATGGCGGCGCAGTCTGGTGTATGGCGCCGAACCATGCGCAGACACAGCTGGCTGTGGGCACAGAGGACGGTCATATCCGCATCTTTGACATCACCGATGGCAAGCTTACTTACCAGCGGTGCTTCAACAAGATCAAAAGCCGTATCCTTTCGGTTGCATGGTCGCACGATGACGAGACGATTGTCACTGGATCTGCTGATAGCTGCGTGCGTGTCTGGACCGCCAGCACTGGACTTATTGCTTCTCGTATGACGCTGCCCAAGGAGGGCAAGTTGCCGACACTTGTATGGGCAGTCAAGGTCCTTGAGAACCGCACTATTGTTTCTGGCGACTCGCGTGGCCACGTAGTCTTCTGGGACCCGGTCATGCATGTGGCTCAGCAGGACTTTAGAGCACAGGGCGCTGATGTCCTCTGTCTCGCAGCCAGCGAGGGTGGAAACACTGTTTTTGCATCTGGCGTCGATCCAAAGGTGACCCAGTTCAAGCTGTTTTCTGGAAGCAAGCCTGTCGACTCGTTGACAGACAGGGGCATGGGTCTTAAGAAAAAGCAAAAAGAGAAAAAGTCTGACAAGAGCGTAAATGGCATGGGACCTGCTACCAAGTGGCAGCTCACTGGATTCCGTCGCTACCACACCCACGATGTGCGTGCGCTGTGCGTCAGCTCAGAAAAGCCATGGCCGCTTCTTGTCACTGGCGGCGTCGACACACAGGTGACTGCGTGCGCTGCCACTGATTTCCCGAACGAACATCCTTTGCGTCAGCCCTGCTTCCCGCCAAGCGACACGGTGATCAGCGTCGCGCCCAAGGCCAAGACAGTCTTGCAGCACCAGGAGACGACGCTCAAGCTGTGGGAGCTGGGCAAGGCTGAGCCAGTGTCCGAGTCACTAGGAAGCAAGATGGAGAGCGGACAGGGACTTCAGATCTACGAGCGGCAGAAGGACCTTTTGCGCATGGAAGTCACGACCAAGACACATATCCTCAGCAGCGCGATCTCGTCTTCGGGAAACTTGGTTGCCGTATCGGACTCTGCTGGACCCAAGCTCTACTGCATCATGCGTGCCAGCGATGACAACTCTGTTGCGCGTGCTCACCGCCTGCGCGGCTTTCCACCGGCAAACTTTGTGCCCGAGTACTCTGAGAACCGCGGCGTGACGGGCTTTAGATTTACAAGCGACGAGAAGCGCGTCGTCATGACGACGGCCGATGGCTTTGTGTCGATAGTTGACGTGTCCGAGTGGAGGGCCAACAAGTTTGTAACTGTGCGTCGCCACTGCGGTCACCGCACGAGCAAGGACCAGGTCGAGGCCGATGCCGGGTGCGACGACGTGGCCACCAGCCCAGGCAAGATCAAGAAAGCTCATCCGGCAGATGCAGGCATGTGCACCATAGTCAAGATGGCAGTCAGCCACAGCGACAAGTTTGTGGCCACCGGCGACTGCAGCGGCTTGATCGTTGTGTCCGAGATGGACGGTATGCACAACAGCGTGGTTACGCTGCCTCGCCCACACGGCAGAAAAGAGCAGCTGACATCGCTGGCCTTTGATCGCAGCGACAACCTGGTGATCACGACGGTGCTGAACCACGTGTATGTCTGGGATGTGGCCAAGTCGGCTTTGACCGAGTGGTCGGCCAAGCACTCGTGCACAGGCATCCCGATGCCATTCGAGCGCAACATGGACTTTGTCATGGGCGTGGTTACCAATGCGGCCGAGCCAAGCGTGGTCTATACCTGGGCGACCAACCACATCACCCGCATCGACCTGGCCATGGGACCTGGTCCCAAGCGGTCAGTTTTGAACATCCATAAGCGCAAGCACATCGAGACCGAGATTCTTAAAGAGGTCCACGAGGAGAAGGAGCAGGCTGACAGGCGGTTCGAGCAGCTGACCATCAAGCGCAAGAAGCGCGAGTCGATCAGCGCTCCTCCTGTCGATGGCGATGCTAGAGACAGTGCTATGGAGGTCGAGTCGGAGGCGGGCGGTGCGTCGATGGAGGAGCTGGCGGCCGAGAAGGACTGGAGCCTGAACAACGACTGGTCTCTGACTTACGTTGCGCGTCTGCGCGAGGCTGGCATTAACTTTGACGAGCCGCATAACTTCCGGATGACTCAGCGTTACCAGAGTCTGATGCACGCGTCGTTTATCGACGACAACACCATGGTTGTCATCGAGCGGCCATGGATTGATGTTGCCAGCATGCTTCCACTGGCATATAACCGCCACAGATTTGTTCGCTAAGCACAGCGGGCCTTTCTCTCTGTATGCCTTTATTTTCTTTTATTTTCTTTTCAAGTACAAACAAACAAACAAGCAAAAAAAAGCCATTGCGAAAAAGAAAAAAATTAAGCCTTACAAAAACTGTTTTGCTTTGTTTTTCCACTTTTAAAATTAAAAACTTGCTTTCCCTCTTTTGACTCTCTCAAGCTCATATATTAGTTGTTTTCTCTCTCTTTTGTCCCTGTTCTCTCTCCAATATATATATATATATACATATTTCATTTTTTTTCAATTTATTTTCATTTTTATATTTTATCTTCCTTTTTTTTTTATAATGGAACCTGTCGCAGAATGGGATGTGTCAAGGGTGATTCGCTGGTTCAACCAGAACGGATTTCCCGGCTACGAAGGCACGCTGAAAGAGCACTCGATCGACGGCGAGGTGCTAATAAACCTCGACCACGAGTCACTCAAAGACCTGGGGATCCGTGCCCTGGGCAAGCGCCTGCTAGTGCTAAAGTCCATTTACTTTCTCAAGCTACAGCACGACATTCCCATTACCTCCGACAGCTATGTCCCGCAGACAGTCGATGTCGAGCCCGACTATATGCAGGCAAGCTCGTACCAGCGCAAGCAGAAGCGGCAGACAGAAGAAAATGTCTCGCGGATGATGGAGGAGATATCGACGTTGTCGTCGGAGATAAATACTATTAGAAGCGATATGCAAAGGATATACAGGCTGAGCATTTTGGAGAACAAGCCGCTTCCTGCGCCTACCCGTCAGACTAACGACCCGTTTTTGGGTACCGTGGTGGTCACACGCAGACATCAGACATCTACTGGTGAATACGAGTCGAGACGCGAGTCCAAGGGCAAGAGCCAGAGCCAGAGCCAGGGCCAGGGCCAAAGCCAGAGCCAGGGCCAGGGTGGTGGTGGCAGCAGCGGGGGGATTTCGGTTCAGACCCCGGCTTCTGCGTCATCGCCTAGCCCAGGCTCAGTGTCTACAGGCACGGCGTTTGTGGGCACACCCACAGGCAGCTCAGCTGTGGGCGTAGGCGGCTCCTCGCTCCTTCTATCAACCGGTCACCAGAGCGGCACGCCAACAACGCAGACACCTGTCACGCCGCACATCCGCGTCTACGGAGACAATGCGCTTCAGAGAGAAAACGAGGCATACAAGAGCTTCCGCATCTCGGCAGATGACCCCTGCAGCACGATTCTCCCGCACGCTTTGAAAAAGTACCATATCTTTGATTCCTGGCACAACTACTCGCTGTGTATCCAGTACGGGTCGTCGGGAAAGGGCAAGGCTGAGCGCGTGCTAGCATTGGACGAAAAGCCACTGCATTTGTTTCAGCAGCTCAAGGATGCTGGCGAGTCGCCTGTGTTTGTTCTTAAAAAGAAAAACGGTGCTTCGGGTCAAGCGGATACTGGCTCACCGCATCATCTGGGTGTTAGAGGAAATACGATTAATGGCAGTGGCTCTCGCACTAGTCTGTTTTCGCTTGAGCATAACAACGCTTCGTCGTCGTCGCTTGATACCCCGAGCAACAAGGGCACCACTATCGGCTCTTCAACCATCGGCAACATTCCTGCTGCTGGCTCATCGACCAACGAGTTTGAAAAGATCTACTAAGTAACTTCAAAAAATAGTAAGGATTCTTTTAATATCCAGCCAGAGTTTCAAATTAACATATTAGCTTCTTTTCTTTTTTTTTTTTTTTTAAAAAAAACATGAAGTTAGGAGATAAAATCAAGAGGGTTGGTTGGCAGGTCGTCGGCAGTGACAAGCGCCTGCTTCCATGCATTGAGTACCAGCGTATGGTGCTTGATTTGTTCTTCGACCAGCCGGTGGTAGTGCATCTGCAAAAACGACTCATAGCACTTGTACCGAGCTAGCTCCTGGTAGAACCGCACCTCGATGCAGCGTTGCTCGGTTTCCAGCTTCTTGAGCTCAGTAGTGTCCTCTCCAATCAGCCTCTCCAGCCTCTCAATGCTGCTGCGATCAATAGCTGCCGAGTCAGCACCAGCGGGTGAATCACCAGAGAGCTGCGCCAGGGCCTTGCGGTTCGACAGGTTGCGCTCGCTGATGCGCTGGATCTCCTTGTTCCTGTCCATCAGCCGCATCCTGTCCATCATGAGCTTCATCGAAATGACAACGTCGTACAGACGCCGCAGGTACTCTGCAGACATGGCCTTGATGACCTCGCCTTGCGACTTGTCCAGGAGAGACACGTCGCTGAAGCTCATCGACAGGTCGTTGAGGTTGTTGTTGAGCGCCCGCTTGGCTTTCGATAGCTTGTAGAACCTGCGGCTGTTGGTCGATCCCTCAGCAGGCATGTTCAGCTTGCGGATGGTCTCGCTATATGCATACAGCTCGTCGCCAATAGCCTGCTTGTAGCGGGCAATTTTCTCTAGCGACGTGATCTGGATACGGTATTTTTCCTCGTCGCGAGCCACCTGTGCGTAAAAGTCATCAAAAGCAGCATAGGTCTCGCGGATCTCGCTCCACGGCGTATTGCCAGCCTCTTCGTCAGGGTCGACTTCCTCGGCATCCATATCCAGATTGCCCACCTTGACAACGCGAGAGAACTCGTCGCTGTTGCTGAAAAACTGGATGACCAGGGCGTCGCGCCGAAGGAACGGGATACGCAGCATGGCGCTCGAAAACCTCGTCAGTCCCTTTATCCGGTTATCTAAAAAGTGTCGGTCCACTACGCGTGGCATATAATAAGTAAGCGGTTCAATTCTATCTCGGAAAGGGTGGGTTTTTTTCTGCATATGCTGATATGGAAGATCAAGAATGAATAAATAAATAAAAAATTGGCTCCCTGCAAACAGTTGTACTTACCTGCAAAACCCTTTGGCGGAATGTTTGGATGCATCCGGTACGGATAGCGCTTTACAAGATAATTCGAGATCCAGAAAAAGTCGTTATAGCGTCGCACGACCATTGCCGAGAAACTCCGCGTGCTGACCTCGTAGTTAGTGTGCTTGAAAACAATGCCACCCTTCTCAGCCGCCTCCTTTATCGAGACATCCTCCATGTCCAGCCTCCACTGTATCGCATCCATGCTGATCTGCGGAACAAATGTCTCGGCGCCAGCAGAGCCGCTGCTTACGCTGGTGCGGCCACCTGCGCCCTGCTGCTCCTTCGACGCATGCAGGCTGCTGACTGGTGGGGCACTGCTGGTGGTCTCGATATCGTTGGCATCAAGAGTCATCGCGCTCATCGCTGCCACCGGGGCACCGGGGGTCTTCGCCATGGCGCTGAGCCAGGGGTCATCGGAGCTGTCCATGAAGCCAGGTGGTCCACCGACTGATTTGCCATTGGGGCCATCGGCAAATGCCGTCTCAGAGGCAGTAGACGACGAGGCCAGGGCTTCGATGCCATCGAGATCTGGAATCGGAAGGTCGTCCTTGTGGAACAGCACTGCATCGATTGTCGGCGACATGTTCTTCTGGGCTAGAGCAGCCATGGCCAGAGCCAGATTAAAGTCCTGCTTGCTGATTTCCGCCGCTCCTGTGTCTGCTGCCAATATTATCTGACCAATGACGTGACGTGGAAGACCAGAGTATGCTAGAGCCTTCTGCAGCACGTCGCGAGTTATTCTTCCGCCACCGGCCTTTTTGGCAGAAGAGTATGCAATGGTATAGACTGGCGGAAGGATTACCTTGTCTACAACAGCGAATTCCAAAAAAAAAAAACAATAAAAAGTGTAGCTGGTGCTATGGAATTCAGTAGATGAAGCACAAATTTAAAAAAACGAATTACAAACAGCTTTTTTGCCTCTTCTTTTGCTGTATTTGCATACCTAGACAGCTTCTAGCTGAATCAGAAAACCCAGGCATACGAGGGCCTGTAACTACAGCACCGCCGCCGCTGGTACCGCTGTTTGACGGTCCCCAGGGGTCGAGAATGTCGTAGAGGTCGCTCATTCGGACTGCGACTGTGAATATAGCGGTTAAATTAAAATGGAAAAATAAAAAAAAAGTAAAAGTAAAAGTAAAAGTCAAAAAGAAAAAGAAAAAGAAAACAACTGATGTATGTATATGTGTGCAAGAAGCAGCTTTCGCAAAAAAAAATAAGGGTTCGGAAAAATAATATGTAAATGATGAATGCCAAGGTTTTTTTTTTGTCAAGGTCGTTTCAAAACTGTCAATTGAAAAACAAACAAAATATTACATTTTTATCGGGAAAAAATGAAGAGGGTAGAAAGGGTGCTAGGAAAGGGAGAAGGGATAGTTAGACCGAACAACTAGTGTCTTGTGTCATCGGCTTACAGAGCATTGAGATCCTCGTAAACGTTCCATGTGCTGAGCCATCTGCGGCCAGCCAAAAGCTTAGCAGGCTTGTCCCAGCCATACGTAAACGGCGCAAAGTACAAAAACACTACGCCTACAACAAAGCCAATGACCCATGCTGCGGGCACAAGGAAGCGGCCTCTGCGCCAATGGACAAAGAACCGATCGAGCTCATACGCAAGCAGAAGCAGGCCGAAATAGAGCGCTGGCAGGTAGTGGTGGATGTATGTGACACGGCCCATCAAAAAGAACGGGATGTAGTGAAGAGCCCAGCCGCCCCACAGGAACTTGCTGTTGTCCCACAGCTCCAGCAGGCCCTTGACCGTCCATCCGGGCCGCTGACGCCTGATGCAGCAAAGCCAGCACAGCAGACGGAATGGATAGAATATGCACGCAATCGCAGATGCCCACCACAGAAGCGGATTGCCGATTTCATAGAATTTGGTTGACTTATCGCCCCAGCCGACCATGCGCATAGGGTAGATCAGGAACGGCCATGAAAGCGGTCGACTCTCCAGTGTGCTGTACTTGTTGGCGTCTGGCCACAGCGCGTTGTTCGTCTTGGCCATCTCGATGTTGAGCTGCACCATGTTTACAAAAAAGCTGCTCTTGACGTACTTTGACAGATCGTCCCTGGCCATGCGCTTGTTTCTGTTGTGCTCGACGTACCACAGCACGTCTTTGCTCCTGATGTCCTTCTTGCCTGACTTGTCCGGCAGACAGGTGATCTCGGACTGCCGCCATCCCCACTCAGGAAGACGCCTAGAGCCAACGCGCAGAAGACATCCGGTCTCCTGGTGCCGAAGCCGGAACATGGTCGTCATCGCATGCACGCGCTTGTCGCGATATCCCGAATACTGCTGCTCGACGATCTCGACACGCCAATTGCTCAGGCCAGCATCGCTTGTGTCTGTGATGTTCTCAGCGGCTACCTCAAAGTGACTTGTTGTCAATGGTGCAAGCACATGCTTGCTAGCTCTAAGCGCGGCACCTGTCTTGTTATGCACGATCTGGATGATGTCGCCATTCTGAACAAACTCGATCGGGTCAAGCGTGTAGTTGGCACTGATCCCCCTGGCCTTTTGCAGCTGCCACACGTTGTTGTTGTCACGATGAGGAAAACAAGTCACCTGTTGAAGACGCGATCCCGATGGGTAGCGATGAACATGCGAATGCAAAAGACCGGGCCCATTGAACACGGCTCGCAGGTCAATAAAAGCGCCATAAGTGACATCGTAGGGCTGCGTATTGAGCCTGTTGCCTTTCAGATGCGCTTGAAACTTTGCAGAAAGCTTGTGGTCGCCAGTACCGGCCCTGTACAAAAGCTGGAAATGCACCCAGAAGCAAGCGATGTAGATCACAAGCGGCACCAGAATCAGCGCTACTGCACGCGCAACCCAGTGTCTCCCGTACAGCTCCCACGGCATGCGATCGCAGAACTTGCGGAATAGATCGTCTATCGTTGCAATGCCCACCATCAACACACAGAAAAAGCCAATCCATTTGGAGCTCATCACGCATCCCAGCGAAAAGCCGGTCAACACAAGCCATTTCCACCAGTGCAGTGTAAACTCCCGTCCATGCTTATTGACATGCTGGAACCCTGTCGCGCTCCACAGAGTCAGCGCAGTGAAAAACAGCAGGGGCTCGTCAAGGAGAATAAACCGGCTCATCACGCAAAGCGCATTGTCAAATAGAACAAAGCAGGCTGCCAGCGTCGACATCGATCTGCTGATGTGCAGGTGTCTGCAAGTCAGATATGCCAGTGGAACCAAAGCAACGCCATAAAGAGCCACCTGCGCACGCATAGACGAGTAATCGACATAGCTTGGATATTTCTTGCCTGAATTGAATTTGAACGTGCCATTGTGGCCAGCAACGACCTCAGCCAGCGCGACAAGCATCTTAGCCAGTGGTGGATGCACGTCATGATAGAAAGTCCCATTAATGTAATAGGCGCCAAACTTGCCAAAATGCGCTTCGTCCCATGTCACATTAGGACGTCTACCAATCTTGTACAGCCGAGTAAATAGCGATGCCAGCGTTAGAAACAGTGTAATCACAAAGTCGCGACTGCGCAGCAGGCCGCGTACACCTGCGTCCAACCTAGCCGCCGAAAAGTCAGTCAGAGAGTCGTCCTCGTCAACGCTGTCCACAGTAAGCGCAGGATATGCGCCATATGTCTTGACTGCCGTGACACCATGGCTTTTACCGCTAAAATGGGGCTCCTCAAAGATACCGCTGCTCGTATAAGTACCTCGCGTGGTATTGACAGCGGCAACAGCTGCTGCGTGCTCCTTTTCCTTGTAGTAATCATCATCGTTATCGGCAAGGGTCAGTACTTCTGCTTCGTTGTATGTACTGCGCCCACGCTGTTTCAAATTGTGAGTGTCCATCTGCTAATCGGCCTACACGTGAGTAACTCGCTTGCAAAGCTGGTTGCAACAACCTCTGAATAGAACAAAGGGTAAACTAAATCGTTACAGAAAAAAAAGAGAAAAAAGGAAAAGAATTTGAAGTGTTATCTTCTAAGCAAAGTAAAAAGTAAAAGGAAATTAAATTAGAAGAAATAAGAAATAAGAAATAAGAAACAAGGCTAATAAGACATTAATAGCAAAAAAAAGTGGGAAATAAAACAAAACACATTTGCAGAATATGAGCTTGAGGATCACTTGCAATTAAAAACAATGCATGTTGCTTTTTTTTCATCAGAAAAAAAATGTGTGGGGGAAATGGACCAAAAAGCTTATTATATATGGACCAATCAGAAGGCTGCTCTGGGCAGCCAAACATTTACAGACAAATGCTATATATAAATGATGACTTGGAACCTCAGCTCAACTGGGTTCGCTTGGTATACTGTATTAAGAATAAGCAGCAAGCACAGAACTATAAAAATAGTAAAACTCATGCTGTGCAGACTGCTAGAAAATTTGTAGAGTCTGTTGCCTGCACAAAGAAACACATTTCATTTAAAAAAAGGTCTAAATCATTTAATTTATTCCCTTTTTCCTTTTTATTTATACTTGAAACGTGGAATTTTCTGCAACAGCAATTGGTTCTCTAAATGTCGAGTTTTGACAGGGTATATTAACTCGCTATGCAGACATATCTACGTTGCGCAAGTAGTGTGGTGATTGAATATTTTCTCTTCTAGATGGTGTTTTAAGGATGCAAATCAGAAACAGCATTAATGATTAAAGTTGTTAGATGCTTTACTTGACATATGAATGCACAGGTACAGTTGACATGTATCGGGGAAAACATATTGGAAACTATAAAATCCGGTAATTGACACTGTATTTCAACCAGATACACGTTTTAGTTGGTCTGTCTATGGACCATGAAAAAAAATTATTTGGATTGTGTATGTGAAATGTAGAAGCGGCTTTTGTTTCTTTTTTTTTCTTTTCTTTTATTTGCTATTTATAAAAAGAAGATGGGATTTATTTCTACGAAAATTGCCCGGAAAGAAAGACACATTAAGAAAAATGTTTAAATAAGGCCTATTTTTTCATTTATCTGCCAAATGAAAATACTTTTAAGCACCTTTATGTTGAGGAGTCCCATCCTTTTCTTTTATTTTTACGTCTTTTGTACACACCAACTTATACAAGCATACACACACATATATATATATATAAGTTTCATCTTTTTTCTTAATTAAAAGGCAGAAAATAGTTTTTTTATACAAAAGAAAGGGAGTGAAGACTTTAAAAACTATAAAAAAATTTTTGCTGCGAGAAAAATCGAAATGCTTTGGCCTCTTTTTTCCATGTTAAATGTTCCCCGCAAGTAGGATTTCTTGAGCAAACACGTTTTCGCTTTTACCAAAAGTGGTTTCCAACATCGACGCTACAAACTTCGTTTACCCATGCCTATTTAAAGTAGCCGCTGGTTCTGCTGTAGGTTTTTATTTCATCTTCATTTCTAAAAAAAAAGCTGCATTCTTCACCATTTCTCCCATCTACATATTTTTTAATTGGTCTAAATTATAAAAAGTTATATTTCTCATTTAGTAGAGATGGTATTTGAACAGCAGCTTGCATTAAAAGTTGTTCCAGCATGGGCTTCTTACTACTTAGACTATGCTCTTCTTAAAAGCACGCTTTACAATATTAAAAAAGGCAAGTTTATAAAAAAAATAAACAAATTGAAACCAGAAATGTGGTTCGCATCATAATTAGATTTTAACCATAGCACATGAGCATATAATAAATATGTGTGTATTTGTACATATAGGTCATGTCATCTGCATAAATACATATTTACTTGAAAAATGTTAAATTAAAAGTCTTCACTTTTTGTATTTTAATTTTCCCCCTTTTAAAAAGGTGTAGATGGCGCACAGATATTGGTTCAAAATGGCTCAAAGGATACATCTCTTGATAAATTCCACACACTCTTCTTTGAGCAGTGCACCAAGGTCGATGCACGCTATCAGGAACACTGCAACGATTCCTGCGACAAACTGGCTGCTTTAGAGGCAAAGTGGACACCTGGAATGCCCGAGGACGAGCTGAAGAGCTGGAAAGCAGATTTTACTTCTTTGATCACAGAGCTAGAGATCCTCAGCGACTTTGCACAGACCAATGTCATGGCAAGCCGCAGGATCCTCGAAAAGGCAGATGCTGTTCTGGGCCAAAGCGTTGCTCAGGAAATCTGGCCGCAGGTTTCCAAGCTGCCATTTGCCAGCCTGACAATTGACGAGCTGCCCTTGCACAGAGCCCGCGCTATCTGGCGCAAATGCACTGCTGTCCCTGTTTTTCAAGGAACCCTTGTCGATGCAGAACCCAAGACCCATGCCCAGCGCATTGTCCAGCCCATTCCCACCGTAGCCGAACTCGACCTTGACTCTTTCCCAGTTGGCAAGATATCGCGTGTCTGGATTGCGCTTGCTGAGGACGGCATGGGCCTGCCCATCCGTGTGCCGGTAATGGTCGCCAAGGGTGCCTTGCAGGGTCCTGTTGTCGGCATCACCGCTGCTCTGCATGGAAACGAGCTCAATGGCATCCCGCTTACTCACAGGCTGTTTAAAGATCTTGACCCCCAGACCCTGCATGGAACACTGGTCGCAGTCCCAGTTGCAAACTCACCGGGATATCTGCTTTCGCAGCGTGGGTACTCTGATGGCTCTGACCTCAACCGCCTGATGCCTGGAAAGCCAGATGCCTCTGGACCGCAGGTCTATGCCTATAACCTGATGCAGCGCATTGTCCGCCACTTTGAGTACTTGATCGATTTGCACACAGCATCATGCGGTCGTATCAACTCGCTCTATGTGCGCACCAATCTGCGCGATCCCCGGACTGCCCGCATGGCACGCCTACAGAACCCACAGATCATCGTTCACAATACCAGTCCTGGTGGCTCGCTCCGTGGCGCAGCTATGGATCTGGGAATTCCAGCCATCACTGTAGAGATCGGTGACCCGTCGACATTCAACGAGATCTATGTCAAGAACGCGCTTATCGGCGTGACAAACATACTCTCACAAATGACCATGCTGCCTGATCAAGAGACTCCCACGGATTACGAGCCCGTTGTGTGCTCTCGCAGCTACTGGATATTTGCAAAGTCCGGTGGAATCCTGACTGTCTATCCGGAGCTTGCAACCTGGGTGCGTGCAGGCGATCTGATTGCCACAGTCCACAACGTCTTTGGCGATGTCGAAGAAGAGTACTATGCTCCCCAGGACGGTGTGATTGTCGGCAAACACATTGACCCTGTCTGCCAGACCGGAAACCGTATACTTCATCTCGGTGTTGTTGATGGTGAGCTGCAGGCCATCGTAGACGACGGTCATATGTAGGTATAAGACCAAAAAAAATATTGCCTTATCGTGTTTTCAAAGAAAAAAGGGATATTTGGTATCCTAGATATGCGATATGAGTTTTCATTGTTCAAAAAACGATAGAATATAAAGTTTTGATAATAGAAAAAAGTTGACTAATAGAAATAACAATTCAATTCATTATTGTTGGGCACACTGCTCTGCAGCCTGCTCGTCCAGGCCATCGTTGCGCACAGCTGGCTGATTGCGCCGATTCCTGCGTCTGTCTCCATATGTACTACGCGTGCGCATCGCCTCTGTCTTAGCGACAGCAGCTGACTCAGCAGTCGCACCAGCGGTAGTCGCAGTCACAGTAGCAGCAGCAACAGTGACGGCAACGGAAGAGACACCGCTGTTCTCGCTATTGGACACAGTACGCTTGCGAAGCGAGTATCTCCCGACTTGTTGAGCATCATCTTGAGCTGAAGAAGCTGCAAGAC
The DNA here is from genome assembly GCA_027478445.1 of Coemansia asiatica. NCBI lineage: Eukaryota > Fungi > Kickxellomycota > Kickxellomycetes > Kickxellales > Kickxellaceae > Coemansia > Coemansia asiatica. The sequence continues at coordinate 58,371 of JANBOH010000006.1, forward strand.
GGGCATTGAGAACGCTAGAGGAAACAGGCGAAAGCATTGTCTCTGGCTTAGACATCGCGTGTACTCGCTTGTTTTCGGACTTCATCGGCGTGCGCTGCGATGCAAGGCGAGCCATAGCAGACTTTGCATGGCTTGGAGTCTGAGCAGAAGAACCGTTGCGGTTGCCAGTATCTGGAGTAGACGGACGAGAAGACACCTGCTTCATGGGCGTTGTTGGTGTTTCTGCGGTTCTGGTCTTGTGCACAGCAATAGCTGCCTTTGTAGTCAGCTGGACAATAGTAGCCTCAAGCTCAAAGCGCTGCTTTTGCTGCTTCTCCAACTCGTCCTTGACCTCTGCCAGCTGCCCCTCCATTGCCCGCATCTTACTAGCGTTCTCGCCAAGCTCGGCTGCCAATTCTTCGGCACGCTTACGATGCTTCTCCTCTTGCTCATGCAGGCCAGTGACATCTGCCTTGTAGACATCCAAAAGCTTTGCATTCTTCTTTTCAAGCTTCTCGTTGAGCTTGCGTAGTCTATCGATTTCTGACCGCATCTCGTCCAGCTCCAAGGAAGATATGCTCGGTCCATTGCCTTGCGCTGATAAAGAAGAAAGTGATGATAATGCCGCAGAGACAAGGTCATGCGCAATTGCAAACAGTGCTTTGTGACCAAACGTCGCTGTGTCATTGATAGCAGCATCTGGAACCTCAACTGACTTGCAGCTAGGAAGCGCAGATAGCTTGCTGACAATCTCAACAAGGTCCTTGTTCACCATAGAGATTATCTGATCCGATGCCTTTTTTGCGGCTAAGCTGGCCTCCTCTTGCGCCTTGGCCAAATCGTCAGACATATGCTCAAGGCTCTTTTCCAAATCCGACTCTGCCTGCTCATGCTGCTCGATCTCCAGCTGCAAACGAGACATTTCCGTTTTGGCACCCGACTGCTTTTCGCGCAGTTCTGTCTCAAGAAGCCGAGCACCCTCAAGTCTTTTTTCGAGCTCAAGTCGCTCCTTGGCAAGACGCTCGATCGCTTCAGCATTGCTCTTAGCCTCTTTCTCAAGCTCAGACTCGGCCTTGACTGCCCGGTCTAGATGCGTAGCAGCGAGTTTCTCTGCCAGCTGAATGGCCTCTTCCTTTTCGACTGTTTCGCGAACGCTGGCCTCCAAAAGCTCCTCTCGCTGCTTAAGCAACTCTTCAAGATCGACGATCTCCTTGTCCTTAGAGCTGGCCAGCTCAACCATCATATGCTTCAGCGTCTCAATGTCAGCCACAGCCCTATCGCGCTCTTGCTCAAGTTTCTCAACAGCCAAGCGCGAGCCCCCAAATTCCATCTTTGTCTCTGAAAGCTTGTTCTCGCTGATAGCCATCTGCTTTCTTAGGCCCTCGATGGTCGCCAGCGCCTCTTCTTGGGCCTTGGTTTGCGAAACTGAAACAACGCTGTTCGCAGCTTCCAATGCACTCTCTAGGTCCCCAATAGTGACAGCCTTTCTGCTTAGCTCATGTTTAGCCTCAGACAGCTCTTGCTCCAACCGCTTCTGTGATTCTTTTGTCTGCTCGACCAGCGAATCGTATTCAGCCTGAGACTTCTCGTATGCCTTGCGCAATGCATCGGCATCTTGCAGAGCATGGTTCAGCTTATTTTCCAAGCAAATAATCTCGGATTGCTTATCAGAGATTTGACCATTCAAAATACCAATATTTTCCTGCAATTCCGCGTTACGCTCAGAATTCTTGTTTTGTGTCTGCACAAGCTGGTCTTTGAGCTGTCCCAGTTGCTCACGCAGAGACGATGCCAGCTCCTGTTGCTCGATAAGCTCGGTATCCAGTTGCGCCAAACGCGTGCATGAGCCAGATTCGGTTTTTGAGACAGCTTCTAGCTCGCTTTGCAGCTCAGATATACGCGCTTGAGCTTGCTCCCTGGCAATCGTAGCATCTGAAAGCTCTTGCTGAGTAGCTGATATCTTGGCAAGCTGCTCTGCAATAGTCTGCCTAAGCGCTACAATCTCTTGCTCAATCGACTGAGCAAGACTCTTCGCTTGGTCATTAGCGGCATCGCGGCTATCCGTAAGACTCTGAACATCTATTTCTAGCTCTAAAATACGATCTTGCCTTTTATCGTTAGAACTTTGCAGCTGAGTGATCTGAGCCATAAAAGACTCGTTTAGCTGGGTTTGCTCTGAAAGTAGCTTATTTGAAGCGTCGATCCCAGCACACTTGGCCTCAAGCCTGGACTGCAGATCAGTCTGATTAAACTTCATCAGAACTTGCTCCTTCTCCAGATCTGAATAGCGAGACTCTGCATCGGAAAGCGCCGATTTCAGTCGACTCAGCTCGTCGGAAGCCGAATTCAGCATTTCCTGAACTTCCACGCTCTTATGCTCCGCATGCTCCTTATCAAGCGCTAAAGAGTCAATCTGCGCTTGCAACTGGCTGACCTGGTCACTATGCCTTAGCTGGATCTCATCGAACTGTTTAGCAAAGCGGTCTGCAGATAGAGACATAGACTGAGCAAGCTCTTTTTCACGCTCAAGGTCAGCCTGAGCCTTATCGCATTCCTTTTCAGCCTCAGAGAGAAGCCTGCACGTATCAGAGTACTTTGCAGTAAGCTCGTCCAGCTGAGCTTGAAGCATATTTCTAGTTTCATCAACTACAGCTATGTCGCTTTGCAACTTGTCTTGCTCAGCAGCAAAGCGGGAATTGAGCTCATCGATCTGAGAGCGAAGATTTGAGACTATCTGCTCGTGCTCCTTCTGCGCCTTTTCCAAGAAACCCTGTGATGTCTCTAGCTGCAGCTCAAGTTCAGAAACAAAGACAGATTTGGCTTCCAACTGCCTGCTCAGCTCAGCATTAAGCTCTGCAGTGTTGCTCTTGCTCGCGTCTGTATTCTCCAGGTCTTGACGCAAGCTCGTTAGCTGCGTCTGCGTCGACTGAAGACTGGCCTCAAGTTGCTTGATACGGTCGTTTGCAATGGATTCACAAGTCGATAAATGCTGGATCTTTTGCTCATATTCGTCGATCACAGCCTGTAACTTTTGGCTAGAAGCTGTAAGCTGAGAATTTAAACTAGATATCTCTGCTCTCCACTTGTTCTCATCTTCGCCAAACTGCTTCTTGGCCAGTTCAAGCTTCTGCTCGATATCTAGATTTGTAGACTCGACTTGCGCCAAAGCTGTAGAGTGCGACTTGATAAGCTGATCCATCTCTTGCTTCAAGGTCGCATTCTGGGTTGTCGATTCCGCAATCGAGTTTTCAAGCGAACTGATCTGCATATCCTTGTCGCTGATTGACTTTTTAAACTCTGCAAGGTCTGTAGTCAAGTCGTTGTTCGAGACTGTCAGCTCAGATATCCGGTCCCAAACATCGGCATTTTGACTCTCGAGCTCTGAGATCTTTGTCAAAAGATGCTCGCGCTCCTCGACTGCTACGCCCAGCTCCTTTTGCTTGCCTTCCATACCGGCTGAAAGCTTGTCGTAACTCGTCTGAAGCAATGCTAGCTCATCGCTAAGCCTGTGCTTATCAGCAGTCAGACCAGCTAACTGGCTAGCCTGTTGCTTGGAAAAACCGAGGTCTTCAACTGCAGTAACCAGCTCTTTCTCAGTCAAAGCAAGCTTGTCTCCAATAGCACTTATCTCTGCTCGCAAAGAGTCAATACAAGAGATCAATTCAGCTACTTTTTGCTCCAAGATGCTCTTCTCGTCAGCACTAGCTTCTCGCAGCGAGCTTAGACTTGCTTCATAGCTTTGGATTTCTGTCCGATGAGCAGAATCTGCATCAGCAATCTTAAGCTCCATCGCAGCCATTGCGGCTGCCGTTTTAGAGATCTCTTCACGGAGCTGCTCAGTCTCTCGGTCCTTGTCACTGATACATGACTCGTGCTTGGTTACCAAATCTCTTAGATCGTTTATAGTCAGGGTGTAGTCACTGGATTGGATTTGAAGCTCCGCAACGAGACTCTTAAGTTGAGTGATCTCGAGATCCCTTTCTGTCACGACCGCATTAGACAATTCAAGAGACTCGCAACGATCCTTATATTTATCGAGCTGCGCTGTGGCCTCTGAAAGCTGGGATTCTAAGGAAGATAGTGATAGCTGGCTACTCGATAAAGTAGCACGCGCAAATTCGAGCTCTGAAAGAAGCTCCTGCTCGCGAGATGCATGCCTTGATCTAAATGTTTCAAGCTCCTCTGTTGTTCGAGAGACCTTTGACTCAAGCAAAGTCATCTTCAAATTAAACGACTGCTCGGCGTCGCTTGCTCTCTGTTCAAAGTCGACTGTCTGTGCCTGAAGCTGAGCCGAAAACTGCTGACGCTCTTGCTCAAGCAGAGAGGTAAGCTCTTGTCGAGCTCTTTCAATACGCTCTTGCGCAAGCCCAGCGCTATCAAGGTCAACACGCAACTGCTCACAAGCTGTCTGCGACTCGGTCAGCTCTGACTCTGTTTCGCGGAATTTAGAGAAGAGCTCGTCAGACTCGCGCAATATTTCAACCAGCTCCTCCTCCTTCTGCAGCAGAGTCTCGCGTGTTGCCTGAAGCTCCATTTCAAGGAACTCGGCCTCTGGTCTCTGCGAGCGGAACTTTTGGCACATGCGCTGCGATGCGTCAATTGTGGTCATAAGAGCACGTAGCTTGCGCCTGATCTGAACCAGCTCTCGCGGTTGCTGCTCAGATAGTGAAGCAATGCTGGGCTTTGCTGGCGAGGGAGGTATGATTTCGGCGGCTGCTAGCTGATTCAATGTGGACAACAGCAAGCTGTATTCGCGCATATATCGCTGTATCGTGCGCTCCATTTCCTTGTTGCTTTTTATTATTTCTTCGTATTCCTGCTGCATAGAAACGCTCTTGAGTCTGAGCTCGTTGATCTGCTCGAGAGCTGCTTGGTGCACCTCCTTAGCGATAGCATTGCTGTCGGCTTTCTGGTCCAATGGTTTGCTAATCAAATTAGCGGCATTGGTATCCATATCCATAGCCATAGTATCGATGCCAAACTCTGTTATCGGTGCAGGAGAGAAGGACGTTTGCTGAAAAGCATCGCTGCTTGATCCATCGTCGACAAACGGCGCCTGCAGTCCAGGGAACCATGTCTGCCGGCGGACCACACTGGCCAGATCAACGGCAGAGTCCTTGCTCTCGGCCTGACGAGGCAAAAACATATTAGCTTGCTGTTTGACAAGCTCGCGCTGTAGCCTATCTCGCTCCTTTTGTGACTTCCACAGCTGTCGCAAGAGCGACTCGTTATCGGCCTCAATCTTGAGCTTTTTTTGCTCAATCTCCTTCATCTGAGCGATTTCCTTCTCCAGCTCGCTGGCACGCTTCAAGCGACGTAGCAGCGCATCGCCGCGGAGCTCCTCGTTGACTTCGGGCTTGTTCTTGATGGTCTTTGCTCGCGAAGCAAACTTAAGAGTCGACAATGTCTCGTCGACATAGTCCGGAGACGGTGTAATAGTGCAGATAATCAGGGTTTTTGCGTTTCCTCCAAGAGATGGCTGAAGAATACGAGTTATCTTTGAATCTCTGTAAGGAATATGACCCCGGTCACCGCCGTCTTCCGAGAGCCGAGCAATCACTGTGCCAAGCGAGAGAAGCGACTTGTTGATATGCGCGCCTTCCTTGAGACGCTGCCCTTCAGCGCCTGTCTGACCAACACGCTCGGAGCCAGCTAGGTCAACAAGATTGAGACAGGATACCATAACGGCCCCAGTGAACTCGTTGGTCTCTTGAGCACTTCCCGTGCTAAGACGTTGCTGACGTCTAGCCAAAGAATCTGCATCGCCCAATGCGCCAGAGTCATCGGTTATTTCAGACTTGTCTCTGCTTTCGACCACGATTCGGAAAATCGTATGCGACCGACTGCTTCGCTCGTTCATATTGGTTCCTCCAATCTGGCGATTACTGTCGCCTTTGGCCAGGATCTCCTCGACCTGCTCAGCGTTAAACACAATATGCTCTGAAAGGTCGCCTACAAAAATCTCATGCTTGGTGTTCTCGTGAATCTTGAGATTGGTCTTTGTAGGCTCTAAGAGATCGCGCAGCACCTCGTTGTATATCTCGAGAAACGACACACGTATAAGATACTCGCGCTTCGGGTCGCCCTCGACAAAGGAAAACATGTTTTTAACTGCCAGCTTGATTATCCCATCCTCGGGACCGCTGCCGTACATCGTATGCGTTTTTCCCGAAGACGTCTGGCCATACGCAAAGATGGTACCGTTAAAGCCGCTCATCGAGGAAGTGATAATGCCCTTGACAATTTCGTCATAGACCTTTTGTGTAGTATCCTTTTGGTCAAAAACTTTATCTACAGATATAATATGTGCATTGGAAGCAATCAACCACCACCTTTGTCCCTTTTTTGTGGTTTTAGTAAATGAGCAACAAAAAAATTAAACTACCTTGTCAAGTCCGCAAAATATACGTTTAAATAAAAGCAAAATAGCAAAAATAGAACGAAGTAATATAATGCTTACCAAATGTAAATGAGTTTCCATTGACAACACGGCTATCAGTAGTAGTTATACGCTGAGTGATGGTGTCCTTCTGAACTGCCCATGGCAGCTGCTGTGAGGTGCTTGCCGCAGTTGACGAGCGCTGCTCACGCTGGTTCAGCGGCCGTACACGAATTGCGACGTTAATATGATCATCCATACGCCAACCAGTTACAAAAAAATAGGTAATTTATAATAAGGGAATATATAAAAATAAACAAAGAAAACGAACAGGAAAAATAAACACCAGAATATCGTAAACAAGGAAAAAAGAGCAGATATCAAAAAAATGTTTTTTTTTTGCTTTTTTTGCGTGATTTTCTTTGATGGTCTTTTCGTGTGATCAAAAATTGTTATTTTTTAAATATCATTTTCTTTTCTTTTTTTCAATTTACAAGCTCAATTTTATTTCTATTTTAATAAATAATGTCTGACAAAATCGACGATGAAGATGCGTTTCTGTATGGTGATTTAGAGGCAGATACAATCACAGAAAAGAAAACAGAGCAAGCTCAATCGTAAGTGCTGTCAATTTGGCACTATTTTCCAGTCTGTCTTTAAATTGCTATTTTGATAGTTTAAAAACATATATATATATATATATATACTAACCTTTTCATCAAATTTATTTTATGCTGCTATAGTCCACAGGACGAATCAGCTACTGATTTGCATTTTAGCGACACTAAATCTGAGCATGAAAATGAAAACGACGAGGACCAAGAAGAAGAAAACACCAGAAATGGAGAGATAGATAAGCAGGAGGATGAGCAGCGCTTGGGTGAAAGCGACGACGAAGAAGGTGATAGCGTTCAGGACGCCGAAGAGAGCGATGCAGACAGCGACAGCAGCTATGATGATCTAGAGATTATTCTGGAGCCTGCTGGTGGAGACGGATCCAACCAGACCAACGGCGACAGCACTGCGGCTAGCGCTGGTAACGCTCAGCAAGGCAATTCAGGTGATGGCTTGACAAAGGATGACAGCGGGGAGCGGGGAATCCAGGCTCTGTTTGCTGGTGGCGTCGATCGCATGGATATCCTGACTGTACCGCTTCTTCAGGGAATGGATATGTACACAATTGATATCGACATGCTCGAAGAAAAGCCATGGCGTCTTCCTGGAGCCGACATTACAGATTACTTTAATTTTGGATTTAACGAGGAGACATGGAAGCTGTATTGCATGAAGCAGAAGGAGATCCGTGCATACTACAATATCCACAAGATGCTGCCCCCTGGCATGATGATGATGCCTGGCGTGCCTGCGGGCGGAATGCCCATGGCAAATCCAGCCATGTATGCCAATATGATGAAGCAGGGAATCCGCCCTGGAATGCCGGCAAATATGTTCCCTCAACCTGGAGTCGCACAACCACCATTTATGCACCAAGGCGGACAGGCGATAATACCTCCTGGTGAGGGTGCTGATAGAAATGGCGGACCAGGCGGACAGAATGGCAATGACCGTGACGATTCCAATTCAGGCAATGGTTCAGCGAGAGGACCTAATCAGATGCAGATGACGCCACAGCAGCTGCAATTTCAGCAGCAGCAACAGCAGCAACAGCAGCAACAAATGCGGATGGGTATGCCGCCAGGGTATTTCCCGGGACCGGGCGGTCCTCAGCGCAACATGCCAATGAACATGCAAATGGCCAATCTGCCGTCACAGATGCAAATGCAGATGCAGATGCAAATGGGCAACAGAGGACCTATGCTGCCACCTGGTCATGGTCAGCATGGCATGCACCAACGGCCACCTCAGAACCCATTAGGCCATGGAAGCGGCCCACCAATGCAGCATCGGGGCTCTGTCGATCAGCGTGATAGCGATAGGGGCAGCGAGACAGGTCGCTCGTCGAGAATGAGTAGCCGCCGCGACAGATCAAACTCGGTTCAGAGATCGCGCGATTGGAACGGTGTCCGTGCAGAGAGTAGGCCTCGCCATGACCGCGAAAGGGAGCGTGACAATGATAAAGAGCGTGGTGACCATGGCCATGACCGTGACCGTGACCGTGATCGAACTCGCAACCGTGAACATGGCCGCGAGCGTGATCGTAACCGGGATCGTGATCATGAGCGTGAGCGTAAGCGTGAGAGGGGCCGCGATAGCGCTCGTTCTGAACGCGAGCGGGGCGGTGTATCAGATGCCAGGCGATCCGAAAGACGCGGTGAACGGGGAGGCGAAGCTGGAGGCAGAGCCCGGGAAAAAGAGGGCAGGGATAAAGCGAGAGAAGGCCGCAGTGAACGTGGCAATCGTGGCCAAGAGCCATCGTCATCATCCCGTAGTGGCGAAAAGGCTGATAAAGGCGCTAATAAGCGTCGACGCTCTACATCGCAAGATAAGGATGCGTCCAGAGGAGTCTCTAAGCGCCGCCACTAAAATAGCACAATACTTTTTTTGGGCTTATGCATCAATGCAATTGAATTTCCTCTTAATTATATTTGTTTGTTTCATGCCATGAAATCGGATCGCAATTGCCTATTCAGCTATCTGAACTGAATAAAAAAAGTATTTTTTTCTTAGATGACAGACAGACAGATTGACAGACAGACAGACAGACAGACTGACTGACTGACTGACAAGACAATTATTTTAAAAGACAACGTTGTTGTTTAAATTATATTTAACTTGGGGCTAAAACGTTCATTGTGATTGCCTTTATCTCGCATCACTGTTTGACCTCTAGTTATAAGCCATCTCTCGCTTTCTTTGAATTTATTTTACTTATCACTCGCAATACATAAAACTTACAAGGTATGTATGCCCTCTGCTGTTAAAACCGGGGGATTGAGGCTGAGCAGAAAGGACCGTAAAGGACAATCGGTATGGTCCGGTATAACTGCGAAGACGCAAATGAGGCGCACATGCCTGCCGTTATTGTATCCCAAGCCAACTCGAGCAAGCGCAATATAAAATGGAGGATATTATCACGTTTGAATCAGTTTTTGTCATAAATAATAACGGTGGTATTTTGCAAGAGACAAATGTCGTTTTAATTACAATTAAGCGGTGGAAGGATGATCGAGCAAAATTTTTAAACCAAAACAGTGTATGCTTGATTTAGCTTGTTTGTTTTGAACTTTATTTTATTTTGTTTGTTTATTTTTTTGGATGTCGACTTTACTGTTTGTTTTAAACAGAGCACCATCATCCTCATAATATTGCTCTTATCTTGTAAACGATAAAATCTAATAAATTTATCGTTTGTTTGATATTGTCATTTCCAATTTTTTTTTGGTTAATGGTCTGGCTCGTGACCAGTTCAGACCATCGTGGCTAATGCAGTTTTTAAGACTTTTCTTCTGACAAATTGATTCCTTTTTTGGAACCAAATATTGCATTGTTTGTTGTTAGGCTAATGGCGCAGCTCCTTATCCCTTTGACTATTATTTATCTGTAGTAGTTTAGAGACTTTGGGTACCAGAAGAAACATACAAAAAATTTCTTTTACTGAGAAGACAACCGTTTTTGATTATTTTTAATACTGAGTAATATTACTTTTCATTGTTTTTAATTAGAATTGAGCCACACATCAAGGACACGTCTTTAGTAATTTTCTTTTATTTATATTTTATAGTATTTGCGGGTCTGCTTTGCCATCAGCTTTATTATAGCAAAGCAAAGCACATATTTAAATACTAGTAACATTGCGCCATGGCCGACATAACTGCTTCGACAAAACCGCTTCTGACTCCACCACTGCAAACTACAGCACCATTACCGCCACCTCTATTGCCTTCAGTGTCTTTATCGCAGCCAACACCATCGCATATACCCTCTTTACCCACGCCATCTTCAGCTCTGGACTTTTTATGTCCATCGCTCTTTTTGACCAAAAACATTGACATTATAAACAACGCAACCATTGCTCGGGAACCGACGCCTGAGCCCATATATCCGCTTCGGCTGCAGCTTGGCGACCCCTCCCCACATCTAAAAAGCGATTATCCTCCGACCATGTCTACCGACGTCGCAGCAAACATCCTTTTTGGCGATCTGCGCCATTCATACGACAAACAGCATGCCAGAGTAGACACCTTGCGCTTGCTGGCAGAAAGACTGGAAGCACAGTTTTTAGCTTCTGTCCGCGATCGCGCTACTCGGCCGGGGAGCAGCATAACCGACGAGGAAAAAGTCTATCACGATGAGCTACGGCGAACACTCAACCGCACTCGGATTCAGTTGGCAGACGAAGTCAAGCTTCTGCAGTGGCTCCGCCGTCGTCACAACATGGCTGTTATCACACGCAAAGCCCGCACTCGGTATTTGGTTTTCTAGATCCGGTGATCGCCAGATCAAGCATAATCGTCATGAATTTTTTTCTGAGGTTTTTTTTTTCGCTAATCTTTATAGCAAAGTGCTGCTGTCTCCAATACTCTGGATATATATAGTTTTTTTTTACATTTCTCTCTGCTTCAGTTTTCTCTTTATTTTCATCTCTTTTACACTAGATAGACAATATATATTGATATAGATACAAAAAATTAGGGATATGGATGCTAGTGTTTCGCGTGCAGAACGCACGCTTTCTCTTTTGACAACGACCTACTTGGCAAATACAGATGCGGTAAAAACCAACGTAGCTGTTGTAGTGGACACCGTGCTTTCGCAGAACTTATTTGTCCATATTGGACAGCCGGGAATAAGCGTTGAAACTGCGAAAAAGTACGACAACGCAGTGAACAAGTGGCTGGCACGGATCAACTCACTGACAATTGGGAAAACTTCAGAGTCTAGAGTAGCTGGCGTTATCTTGATGAAACACACGGCGCTGCAGTCATCGTCTCTGCTTTTGGATAATGCAGCCAAGTGGACCACCAATGTGCTCAACATCATTGGCAAGACAGAGATCACGCCCGTATACAAGGCTGCATTGCAGACGCTGCTTGTGTTTATGGATATCGTTCGCGAGGTGCCCACTCTTTACCGCGAGATTGCAAGCGCTCAGGTACCACGGATGGACCAGGCCATCTTGGCACTGGCAGACAAAAACACTGATCTGGTAGACACAGTTCTGGAAATACTTACGTTTTCAGCTAGCTGGTTCCCTACGCTTTTCCGCCCCTCGATCGACAAGACAGAGGCCCTATGCCTAAGACTGCTCGACGGATCGATGGCAAGGACACATGTCAATACATGCTCCGTGGCTGCCCAATGCTTGGCCTCGCTCAGCGTTGTTGGCGGAAAGATGACCGTCGAAGAGCGCTGGTTCCAGTACACACAGCTAGCTCTTGGCACGATTGATCTCTGCATTGATCATATAATGTGCAAGCCGTCGGCGGAGTCAGAGCTCAATGGCAGCGCACGCCACTTTGAGTTTGCACCTTTTGCGGACAATTTTATAATCTCTATTCCACAGGCAGTCGATCGGATTACTTCTATGACAGAATTGCTGATTGCTCTGCTTAGTCGCCCGATCGATGCTGATATCCCGATTCCTGCCGACTCCCTGGTTTCTATTGCGTCCAAGCTTGCTTTGATTCCTCTGCGTGTCGCTAGCGCAAAGTCTGCGCGTGCAGAGTTCGACTTGATTCCGATGCTGGCTCCCGAGATTCAGCGGTCCTCGATTCGTATCTTAGCGACCCTTGCTATTGCGCTTGGAAACTGCATGCTTCCGTTCCTGTCTGCTGTGGCCCGCATAGTTGCTATAATCAATACTCGACACATATCTAGTCCAGCGACCGTGGTAGCCCTTCATTGCCTGGTTCAGCTCTATGTGCAGAGATACGACTATGGCTTTGTTGTGTTTCTATCTAAAGACTTTTTAGAGTCTACCATTTTGCAGGACATAAGCGTTCAGAGCAAGCACCAGGCCAATGCTACCACGGCCACTGTGCAGGCCTCTGCACTGAACACCTCTGGTGGATCCAAGAAGCGCGGTGGCAACGGCAAGGTTCGCGCTGCCGAGATCCCTGCTGGAGCCGAGGACCTGCAGAAAAATTCGATTCATTGGACAGACGTTGTAAATGCTGGTATAAAGACAATAACAGCCTTACTTTGTCACACGCCCACAGTCGTAAGCTCCTCTGCGCGCACCAAGCTTGATGCTCAGATTCTGACTCTGTTGATGATCGATATGATCGGCGGCATGGAGATCTCGTTTGCTAGTCGCCAGACAGAGTCTTCTTGCAAGGCTGCTCTTTATGAGTGCCTTGAGGCATCTGTTTTGTCGCCGGATCCCTGGCAAAAAGCTATTCTGCCTCATTCTCTGACTGTATTTAACGCTGGCCTTTCTGACTCTTCCCCACATGTTCGCAATATCTGCCTGCGTGCGATAAATGCGATTGAGCCTTTGGTCCATTCGCGTCTTCCTGCGCAGCTTCGGGCGCCAGATACGGAAAAAAGCTACGAGAGTGAAATGACTGTTCCAAGGGCAATGTTTAGCGACGAGTCGACGATAAACAGGGCCCTGACAGGCATGGTAATCGCTGAAAGCGCTGAAGCCGACCTGCTAAACGCTAAGCGGTACAAGCAAAGCGAAACAACTGAATTCCAGTCTCAGCCTCAGTCACAAGTGTCTTTTGCAGAAGAGACTAGCCATCAGACTCGCAGCTCGTCTCGAACCATGCCCACCACTACCACAAAAACCTCTTTCGCTTCTGTATCTGCTACCAACTCTGTATCTGCTGATGCCGCTGATTCTCTTAGCAAGAGCATTATCGCTCATGCAGAAACAGAAGCCCGGGGCGACTCAAGCAAGCCAGAAATCTCGTTTGCTTCTTTCGCTACACAGCCCATACAGCCTGCTGCCGCTACTGTTACTGCTACTTCTGCTGCTATCCAGAATTCCTCTTTTTCTGCCGCGCCAGCAATGGCGGCGGATTTATCGTCAACGGAAGCAAAGCATGATATGTCTGCAAAGACAGCAAATGCTACAAAAAATGCTACTACTAGCAGCCACACTAAAAATGATAATGATGCTAACGAGACAGACGGCTTTGATAATGATGAGATCCCAGATATCGTGATGGAAGGATCTGATTCTGAAGACGAAGATTAGAATAGGTTTTTATATACGAATATAAATAATAGACCCGCACTTCTTTTATTTCGAATATAAGATTTTATATATTTCGCTCGACAGGCCCTAGCGAGACATATACCCAGAATTTGTTTGTGACCACGCGATGCGAGGATCCCAAAGCAGATGTATCTGCATCTGTATCCATGTCTACACCCATATCGTCCTGATGCGTGCTTACAACACGCAAAGGAATGACCATATTGTCGCTGTGGATCTTGGGCATGATGTTCAGCTGTATAGCTACGCGGTTTCCATGGCGATCAACAATGCCACGCTGTTTAGTCAAAGCCTGGCCATCGCTACGATCGCTACTGCCGTTTCCATCGTCGTTGTCGTCGTCGTCGTCGTCATATTCCCAGAGCTCAGTAAACGGAGGAAGTGTAAATTCCTCTGCGTGGATCTCTACAAATGCATCGTCTTTTTGCGGATGTGCCGAAACGCATACTTGCATCTCAGAGTACAGCGGGTTAGAAAACCGCAGTATCACTGGCACAGCTGTTCCTGCACGCAAAGGTTTCTGGGGCAGGACCACATCTGATGCTAGCTTTGGCGACAGGCTGATAGGCAGCGTGATCTTTGGGATAAAGTTCGCAGCCATCAGCTGGATCTTGAAGCGAGTTGCCTGTGCTTTGCTCTCGGGTTTAATCAGAATATGATGGCAGGAGCGACATCTGCGTGCTAGCTTCATGCTGAGTCTGACACGCTGCGGCTCATTGCTGGCTGCAGTTGTGGCTGCGTTTGCAGAAAGGCGAGATACATAGTCGGCGTTGTCTATTGCCATCAGACTGGATACCCTGCTATGGTCAGTCTCTACATATGTGGCGGCCTTGTAAACGGGGATTTCGGCACCTGTCAATGCCTTTGGCATAACTGATGCACCGAACCGATGTTTAAACTGACTGCCGCCAATAGTATGTACGCCCAGGCCCATCGATGATGCCGTGTTTGCCGATATGTGATGCACGGTGCGCCAGTAGTCCAGCAGATTAGCAAACTCCTTTGTCTGGTGGTCATCCTGCTTCATACGCTCTATCTGAGCCGAGATACCCGTGGCCTTTTCAAACTCCCATCCGATTTCGCGCGAGTCCCAGTAGCAGACCGAGCATGCCAGGCTAAATGGCTTTTTTTCCAAGTCATTTTCAACTACAGACAAAACATGGGCGCATACGGGGCACTGGAAACAGTTGCGCGCGCAGCAGTTTTTCTCGGATCGCACGCTGGCTGTGGGCACGTCGAAGAGACAGTTTGGACAGTGGTATCCTGCTGGCTCTTCGATCACGCAGCGGTTGCAACGGATTTCGCTGCAGTCGTCACAGTAGTATAGGTTCTCGATGGTCGATACGCGGAGTGCCAGCAGATTGGAACCTGGTTGCAAAGGCGGTTGCTCATTTGCTTCTAATGCTTCGCTGCTAGAGCTGGCCTTGCGTGCTTTATCTGCCTTATGGCTGTGGTCTTTTGCTGCGCTTGTACATGGGCAATAGTACAAAACTGAGACTGGCGATATGTAGGAGGCACTGCTGTTCATTGTCAAGACCGTGAATTTATTTGTTTTTTAGAAAGACAAGAGCATTATTTTGCTCAACAAAGAAATAAAATAATAAAGCAAAAAATGAGAGAAAGCGTGTCTTGTTGGAACAGTTGTTTTTTTTTCACACATTTTATTTTTTGAATTCAGACAAAAAATAGCTCTTAAACCAGCTTTTCGACCATGCGCGCAATGGCCAGCGAAGAGGTCAGACCAGGGCTCTCGATGCCCATTAAGTTGACAAAGCCCGGAAGCCCAGCGTCGGTTTCCTCCTGGACGACAAAATCGCGGAAAGCACCGCCGGGCGGCTGCAGCTTTGGGCGGATCCCAGCGTACCCAGGCTCAAGATCAGTGGGCAGTATCCTGGGCAAATACTTTGATATCTCTTTAGCCACAGCATCCATCGAGGGCGCTGATCTCTGGCCATCCACAATCCTATCAAAGCCATAGTCCTCGTTGGACTGGATCCACTCGAGATCAGGCCCGAACCTGATTGCGCCGCCCATATCGATGGTCAGATGCGTTCCAAGAGATGTTATGTGCTTGTCAGGCACCGGATATATCAGCCGCTGCACCTTGATCTTCGGCCCTCCAGCATACATGTAGTAGCGGCCTTTGGCAAAATGTAGCTTGTACTTGGTCCGCCAGTCGTGCTTGCTCTGCGTGGCCAGCATATTGGCAACTCGATCGGCCCACAATCCTGCGGCATTGACAACAGTGGCAGCGTTGATACACATATAGGGGGTCTCTGCATCGCCAGTGGAAACAAGCACGCGGTACCCGGGATCATCGAACTGAATAGCGACAGCCTCTGTACTGGCAGCAAAATCAGCGCCGTTGTCTGTCAGATCCTTGAGCAGCGATGTCATAAATGCATGCGTGTCGATTATCCCAGTTGTCGGACTATGCAGGGCCAGATATGCAGAGACGCTAGGCTCCATCTCCAGTACTCGCTTCTGGCTAACTACTTCGGCAGGAACATCGATTTCTGCACAATGGCGGTCAAGTCGATACAGATACTCTGCCTGCTCCTCGTTTTGAGCAACTACGAGCTTGCCTATCCTCTTATACGGTATATCGTTTTTTGCGCAATACTCGTATATCAGCGCTTTCCCATATATGCAAAGACGAGTGCGGATCGAGTGTTTAGGATAGTATATTCCTCCGTGAATTACCTCGCTGTTTCGCGAGCTGGTCTCCATGCCAAAATGCTGGTTCTTATCAATTAGCAAAGTGCTGCTGCTGTTGCTGTTTCGCTTTTGTGAAAGCTCACGCGCTACAGCAAGGCCGACGACGCCGGCGCCAACAACCAGGTGGTCCACAAATGTCATGTCTTCCTGCCTGCACTTTGCAAGTCTCTCTGCAATCTCTGTCGAGTAATAATGGTGCTGTGAGCTGTAGCGCTGGAAAAAAACCTTGTTGCCGAGTCGAGAGCGCAAACAGCAGCAGCGCCAGGCCGGCTGTCGCGAAAGGGCGGATATTAATGGTGATGATAATGACCCTCTAGACATATTTTTGTCTTCAGGCAATAGAAAAGGTGAGCTGTAGTTGCAAGTTTTCAATTAAAGAATAAAAGTAAAAAAGTTATATGTGAAATGAAAGTTAATGAAAAGACAAAAAAAAAGTAGGAGGATAGGGTGATGATGTAATTGATAGGACTTGCTCAAGTATCAAATCTTCGGCTTTAATACACAGCCGATTATGACACTTTGCAAAAGGCATAACCTTCCTGCCCTATTATAGGCTTATCGCTATTAGTTTTCCGAAACGGCGCTTTGCAGTGCCTGGGCAATGTCGGTAATGAGGTCATCGGCATCCTCGACGCCCACCGACAGACGAATGAGGTTCTCGGTGATGCCCAGCTCGTTGCGCTCCTCGGGAGCCAGTCCAGCATGGGTCATTCGGGCAGGCAGCTCAGCCAGACTCTCGACGCCGCCAAGGCTCTCTGCAAGCGTAAACAGATGTGTGCGCTGCAGGAACCGGTCGGCGGTGTGCGTGTCGCCCTTGATGCGGAACGAGACCATTCCGCCAAAACCGCGCATTTGCCGCTTAGCAAGCTCGTGCTGCGGGTGCGACTTGAGACCTGGGTAGATCACGCTGTCGACCAGATCGGACGCCTCGAGATACTCGGCCACGCGCTGCGCATTGGCTGCGTGCTGGCGCATGCGCAGATGAAGCGTCTTGATGCCTCGCTGGGCCTGGTAGCAGTCAAATGGTGAGGGAACGGCTCCGATGGCGTTCTGCAGGAAGCGGATCTTCGAGGCCAGCGCGTCGTTGTTGGTAGCCGCGACGCCCATAACGACGTCGGAGTGGCCGTTGAGGTATTTCGTTGCAGAGTGCACCACGATGTCGGCGCCCAGGTCCAGAGGAGTCTGGAAATAAGGCGAAAGGAATGTATTGTCGACAGCGACAAACAGACCAGCCTCGTGCGCAATGCTCGATACAGAGGCTATGTCGACCAGCCTCAGCGTCGGGTTGGTCGGCGTCTCGATCCAAACAAGCCTTGTGTTTTCGCGCACCACGTCGCGCAGATTCTCGACATTGGCCAGATCGACAAACGACGTCTCGATGCCTAGGCTGCCGGCCACTTTGTTCAGATAGCGATGCGTGCCGCCATATACGTCGTTGACGCTGATTACGTGCGAGCCGGGCTGCAGCGTGTTGAGAATCGTCGCTGTCGTGGCAGAGCCCGAGGAAAAGGCAAAGCCGTGCTTTGCATGCTCCAATGCAGCTATGGCCGCCTCGAGGTTCGACCGGTTGGGGTTGTCTGAGCGCGAATACTCGTACACAAAGTCGCCCACTGCACGCTGCTTGAATGTGGTCGATAAAGACAGCGGCGGAATCACTGCACCGGTGGCTGGATCGGGTGCCGCACCTGCATGGATTGCCAATGTGCCGAATCCGTACCGATCGGCGCTGATGGGACCATCGTGTGCCTGCGTAAAGTAGCGGGGCGCAGCAGCAGCAAGCGGGACACCATTGGCATCGGTGGTTGCGCCAGGATTGTTGGCAGGAGACATACTGGGGGGCTGTTAATTGGAAAAAGAGAGTGTATTTAGAGTATCCTTAGAGCTATATAGCTTTTAATATGGCAACGAATAGATGATCTATAGAGAATAAATGCAGCAAGCAGTGACCGAAAAGAAATAAGCCTGCAAAGAAAAGATATTGTATGGCGCTTGGCTATAATTAATATACAGAAAAAGAAGGTAATTGTTAATGAAGAAAAAAATAGTACAGGGGCTAAAAAAAAAGGTCTCGTCCGTCTAATTCCTTTTATATACCTTGTGAGGGAAGGCGGGCGGCCTGACACGCTCTTGGCAAGTATCAAAGACACCAATCAATATTCTTTTGCTACTGTTTTTTCTTAAGGCTGATTTCGAGGGTCGTGGTGGGTAGTGGCATTGTAACATTGTATGCTAAAATTGCATTTTACAATTTGTAATACAATTTTTTTCTTGCAAAAATGTTTTTCTTTTCGGAGAAATCTGAAACGCAACCGAGTCTGCATGCGCTGGCGATTGGTCCGGTGCCAGAAAATAATAGTGCCAAATATGGTGGGAAAAAAAGGAAAGGTCTGGGCCTTCATTTCCTAATGCCCTGATTATCCTGGAAAGCACGCAATCGATGCTGCCGCCCATAGGTCAGCGCATGCTCATGCAAAATGTAGCTATTAGCTGTAGCTGTGCATCCTTGGCTACCAAACCAAACTAAGCACACACGCCAGTTTAGATTCCAGCCCGTCACATCATCTCCCACATTCGCTCCTCTTGTTTTGTGTCTTGTGCGGGGGAAATCACGCCAGGAAGCTGTCGAATTGCGCAAATATTGCGCTTGAATTGCTCAGCACTGGATCTGAGATTAAAAAAAGACAGCAACGTTTTGACATCTACATGTCTGATGTCAAGGTAAAAAAAAAGTTATTTGTCAGCGAAATAACATTGTCGAAAAAAAAACACTGCATTTAGAACAACTGCGAATGGGGCTGGTGGTCACATTGCAGCACCAAAAGGCGTCCTGCCTCTTTTTTCGTACTGGTCTTGTGCCAAGGGAGCCCCTTTGTTTTAGACTCCCACCCCGCAGACGCTTCAAGAGATAGGCAGCTATGGCTCGGCTTGGCTTGGCTTGATTTGTTTACTAATAGATATTTCTAATGCCACTTCCATTGCCACAACCGTCATTCTCCCGTCAGCATATATACATGTCTTGCTTTCTGGCACGGTGAAGAAGCTGACAAGTAGAGGCGCTCTCTGCTTTACATTTTTTCCCAGCATCAACAAACATATATTTTGGAAATAAAAATAAAAAACAAAAAGAAACAGGATGTATTGCCGTGAGAAAAAAAACTTTTTCTTGTTAAATAAACAGAAACAAAGAGAAAAAGTACATGGATGGCATGGCATGTCCTGCTGATTAGTTGTTGCCAGCGTTTGTGTACGCATTCATGATGGACCGTGCGTCAAATGCAAATCCATTAAGCGGTGACACAGCTGGCGGTCCCATTGAATACGGCTGCGACTGGGGATGCAGATGCAGGTATGACTGCTGTTGCTGTTGTTGTTGTCGGTGTTGGTGTTGTTGTTGGTGTTGTTGTTGTTGGCTAAAAACAAGGCCCGTGCCCAGAGGCGTAGCTGACAACAATTCTGATTCCCGCTGATAAACAGGCAGTTGTTGCGGCGGAGGTGTATATGAAACCCCGTTGCTGCGCATCAGATTAGTCAGCGAAGTAAAATTTTCAGAGCCGCCTGGAAACATCACCGGTGCTGCAGGCGCAGGTGACGCCCTGCTGCCACTGCCACCAATTAGGGTCTGAAGCAGCGACGCTGTCTTGTTTTCAGGCGTGCCCATCATCATTGCTGCTGCCATTGGTGCTGGCGCCGGCGATGGTGACACAGCCGGACTCATCTGGTGGGTCGTTCCAGACTGGTTCAGCAAAGGAGATTCGCCACTAGCTGGCGACCGCGTCCTGTTGACGGTCTTGAACAGCTCCTGCACAGACATGGTCCCCAGCGACCCCAAAAACGTCGAATCTGTAGCTGCTGCTTCCTTTGCGCTAGGGCTAGAGCCATCCTCGTCGCGAATGCTGTCCACTGTCGGAGCATTAGCCGCTGCCGCTGCCGCGCTCTTTTTGGATGCAGAGGGCGGCTGTCCAGGCTTGTTAACCGGCACAGCTAATTTGCCAATCTTCTCAGGATGCTTGGCTACCCACGCCTTGATCCGCTTGACAAAGGGCCTGATCAAATAGTAGCGATGCTCCTTTTCGGAATTGCCCTTGGTCCCTGAATTCATGCCGCCGCTACTGCAGCTCATAGTTGTTGCCGACATACTCGCTGTAGTAGCACCTCCGATACTGCCGCTGCGACCGCGGTCTGTTCGTCCACATGGAAGGTCGACAATGTTGTGCCACTGGATTTGGCTAATCTCCTTGCGCACTGTCGGAATAAACTGCGTGTTCTCGGGAATGCCCGTGATGATGTACAAAAGCACCTTCTGGTCGCTCTGCGTGATCTCAATCCGCTGCTTCTCCACCAGGAACGGCAGAATATCGAATCCCGTCTCCTCGATGACCTCGCGTTGCGCACACTGCCACTCGGGCTCGTCCTTGTTGATTTTGCCTCGCGGAAATCCCCAGCTCGACCGCGAGCTCCATCCCTTGACCAAAAGAACCTTGTCTAGCGTGGGATTCAGGAGGATCGCGCCGCACACTGGCACCTTGAACTTGTAATCCAAAAAGTTCTGATATGCTGCCTCGGAGTTGTGTGCCCACTGCGAAAGCAGCGGACAGTGTTTGAACATGCGAGCTGCAAACGTCTTGAGCGTCATCGACGGCAGTGACTTGTTCTTCTCGCGAATAAAGTCTTCGTAGAACCAGTGTGCCTGCTCTATCTGGAAGCAGATGCGCTCGATTTCTTGCAGCTCTTCTTCTGGCACATTGATGATAAAGCGGCTACAAAATGGTCAGACACAATAAAAACAAAATAAAGCAAAATCTCTTTTTCTAAAAGCCTTTAATAAAGGAATAAAGAGATAAGAAAAAAAATACAAACAGTCTTTGTGGCAAAAAAAAAAGAAAATAAAGCCGCAAAAAGAATAGCTGAAAAGTTAAATGGTAGTCCAGCCTCTTGTCATCTTTTTCTTTCGGTAGCCATATTGACAAGCAAAGGATACTTGCAGGCTGAGTTTATTATTTTTTGTAGCATTTCATACCTAGCCAAATCGTCCAGTACTTCTGCAAATGTAGCGTCCTCAAACATTGTATATAAAGTCTAAATGTGCCAAATGTAATGAAATAGGAAAACAAAAGAGCCTTGAAATGATAATTAGTGTCAGGAAAATTATCAATGGTTGAGTTACTACGATATACGAATAAGAAATAAAAGTGAAAGTGAAAGTGAAAAATTGAAATTTGAAGCGGTTGTTAAAGTTTGCAGACAAAAAGATAAAAGTGTTAAATTCGAAAGAATAAAAGGAAAAAAGAAGGCTGAAAGACAGCTTTTTTCATTTAATGAAAAGCATATTTTTTTCGCCAATGGAAAGCTCGTAAAAAAGTAAAAAAAAAAGGCAAATTACAAGCACATGCTAATTCACAATTTTTAAATTGGCGGAGCTTGCTGTAATGTGCTGCTGGGCTTTGATTTTATTCACAAGACATAGATCTATGTTCTGTTTTGTGAAGGCTGCTGCTGCTGCTGCTGCTGCGTCCATTGAGCAATCCATTGCAGAACCTCGTTGTACCAGCGCACCGAGTTGCCTGGCTTGTTGATCCAGTGGTCCTCGTCATCAAAGTACACCAGTCTTGCTGGAATGCCCTTGCGACGCAGCAATGACCACGGCGCGATAGACTGCTCCAAGGTCAGTCTAAAGTCATTTGCACCATGCACAAACAAGGTTGGCGTCTTGAATCTGTCAGCTAGCTGCTCTGGATTGTAAATGTCGTACTTGGGGCGGCCAAATTTTGTGAAGGGAACGCCGCCCATATCATGCTCGATAAACCAAAGCTCATCGGTGCTGTAGTAGCCAGCAACGACATTGAACTGGCCATCATGCGCAACCATAGCTGCAAAGCGGTCTGTGTTTCCGTTAATCCAGTTGACCATGTATCCTCCATATGAGCCACCTAGGGCCACCAGACGCTTGCTGTCAATAAACGAGTACTTCTCTAGCACGTAGTCAACACCATTCATAATGTCGGTAAAAGGATATCCCCCCCACTGCTCAGTGATCGAGTCTGTAAAATTTTGTCCATATCCCGACGAGCCATGGAAGTTTATCACGACTGTGACAAACCCAGCGCTTGCATACATATTTGGATTCCACTGGCTCAGTCCAAATGAATGGCTGCTGCCTTGCTGTGGGCCGCCATGGATCAGCAAAGCCATAGGGTACTTTGACTTTTCGTTGTTGAATCCATAGGGCCGAAGCAGCCAGCCATGCACAGACTCGTTGCGTGCGCCTGTAAACCAAAAGTCCTCTGCTTCGCTCAGATACACGTCATGAAGCCGATCTCGATTAACATCTGTCAACTGATGCATAGAAGCTGCCATGCTGCTGCTATTTCTTTTGGCCGAGCCAATGTCGATTAGTTGGATGTTTGAGCTTTCAGTTACATTAGAGTACAGGCCCAGCAGCCTATCAGTTCCCAGTCGCGAGACAGTCGAAAAGTAGCCATGGCCAGATATCTCAGCAATCTGTCCAGTATCTACGCTAACCGAAAACACCTTGCGGTCGCCACGGTCTAGAGCAAGCACATAGAGCTCTTTGCCATCCGCTGACCACAAAATGCTCTGCGGCGAGAGATCCCAGCTGCGGGCAATGGATCTGACACTGCCTGTCTTCATGTCATAGATATATATGCGGTTGATATCTGATTCATAGCCGGGCGTCTCCATTTGAAGCCATGCAAGCGAGCTGCTATCGAGAGAAAATGCAGGAGAGCTAGCGGCTCCTTTCCATTGACCAGTGATCAGTCTAGGCTCTGACCTGCCATCAGTTGCGACCAGGTAGATATCCACATTGGTCTTCCATACCATGTCCAAGGACGGATTGCGCACTACAAATGCGGCATATTTGCCATTTTCAGAGACTGTGTACCAATCGAGATCCCAGCGAATAAGCGGGTCTTCAAACCGCGTCAGGTTCTGCATCAGATTGATTTCTTCTCCAGTGGCACCAACTACAATAGCACTAGCATTCGTTGCATTGATAGGAATTGCAAACAGATTTGTCTTTACCATCGTCATCCACTTGTTCCAGTGCCGTGCCCAGAGGTTGTCAAATACCCGTGCCGAGTCTGTCCGGTTGTTTTCCTTTTCGACATGCTCGTGCATCCGACCAATGCTCCCATCAGGATATACGCCTGCTGTGAAAAATAGCTTGTTTAAAGCTGGACGATACACCACACTGGCAATGTTGACCGTTGCATTAAACAAAAGCGTGCCATTTGTATGTTCACTCAATGCATGCTGATAGAGCGAGCCTTTGGCCAGATACCCAGCTGTGCTTTGCCCAAGCCAGATGGGGTTGCTGATGCGCTCGCTGTTTGACAGCTCTGGCGTTAGCTGGGTCCGGTTGCCTGTGGCAATGTCTAGCAGACAAAGGTAGCTAAGCTCTTTGTTTAGTTCCGGGCTATATCTGCTTGTCGTGTATAGCGCTCGGCTGTGATCAGGAGAGACAACTGGTGGACTGATACGTCTCAGAGTATGAAACAGATGCGTATCAAGTGGCTTGAGCTTTGTTTCATTTTGAGCTAAAACTTGGCTTGAAACTGCACCTAATACTCTTGAAAAGATAATCAGCAAAGCCCAATGCGCTCTAAACATCATTTTCTTTTGTTGCTGCTGTTGCTGTTGTCGTTAATATGTTTCTGAAAATAAATGTTATATTAAAAATATAATTTAAAGGTAGTATTATATAAAAGAAGCGAGCTAAAAGTTAGCTTCAAAAGCGGATCTCGCTTATTGCATTTAAACAGTTGATAAAATGCCTTTTGGCTTTGCTGTCAGCTAACTCGCTCGTCTGTAATAACCATCATAGTATAAAAAATTTCTCTACTGACAACTCTGCATTGAAAAGCGGTAATAGTATATTAGATAAAAGCAAGAAAAAAAAGATAAAATATGAAAAACATCACCGTTATTTTTATTAGTTCTCAGTTGTTCTTTGGACGAATCTCGATCTGGATCTGTCTGTGGATCGCACAGAGGAAATCGACATAAGACATGTTGTCATTGTTCCGATCCTCGACCAGCATCAGCGCAAATGGCACTTCCGCACGGTCCAAGCCCTGTCGAGCAATCTGAATGCTCGCAAAGCCAGCCCGGGCTGGTAGAAGCTTGTCAACAATGGCACGCGCTTTCTGGTTCAATGGCGACGAGAGCTCAGGCAGCTGGTGCAAATTGATGTCAACAGATTCGATCGAGGACACGCCAAGCAAGTCCTGCAGCAACGAAGAGGAAACCTGGCGGCCCAGCCAGAGAGTCAGCGATCCGCCACTGGACATCAAGTAGGCACCTGCCGGATCGAGCGTCGGATAAGATGCGCGAGCTAGGCCTGGCAGAACAACGGACCCAGTAGCTGGATCAACAGCGCCCTCGGTCTCGGATAGATTGTGCAATGGCGCAATTGTCGGATACAGGTAGTCCAGGGACTTGCGAACAGAAAGCTGACGCAGCAAGCACATGTGGAAGATACGCTGATCAATGGGCACGTCTGCGCCGCCACGGATAGCAGGGCTTTTGAGCAGAGACAGCGTGTACAGCGGCGAAAGCTTGTAGCTCTCTGACAGAATCAGCTGTGCCGGAGAACTGTGCGTAGCGCAGTTGCGGCGATAAGCGGTGTGGATCTGCACGCACTGATCAGAGAGCTTTTCGCGGATATCGCGCAAAGGTGTTGTGAGAGCCTCGGAAACAGCGATCTTGGCTACCACGTTCATGCTTGTGTCCACGTCAGAGTACTTGAACAGGTTTCCAATAAGCGTTGTGCATGGGATAGCCAGGTTGTGCACGCGGATGCGGCGCTGGCCGTCCGATGTCGTGTACAAAAGAGCCACCTGGAAAAAGACATCCTGCGTCTCGTCGAGCTTGCCATCGTGCTGCAGCACAGCAGCGATCGCCGAGTCGCTGGTGACGCCGGCAAGCTCGACATCGACATGGTTGCGCATATACAGGTTTCCATAGTGCTCGTCGACACGCAGCCCATCTGACGTACGGATACGCAGTACCGCGTTGGAGCCAAATGTGCGGTTGACGTCGGCACGGACATCGGCTGCAAGTCGCTTTCCATCGCGACCGCCCTCGAACGCAGGATAGGAGTAGAGCTCACCGCCAGTAAGCGTCGACAGCTGGCTAAGCGTTGCAGCATCCATAAATGCAGCAGGGAACAGATACAGGCTGCAGCAGATGCCCTCCTCAACAAGCTTGATTGCCCAGTCGCGGTAGAACGAGTCTTGGGGCTCGTACAAAGTCTTTTCCTTGTCCGTGTTGTGCAGCTTGGCATCGTCGCGCTGCTTGAGACTGCCTGGCCCAAACGTTGGCAGAGCCGACTGGAAGACAAACAGCTTTCCGCCTCGTGCACGCAGGGCCTCGTGAGCTGCCTGAACGACAGCGCCAATCACTGGCTCGGCAGTGTGGTTCTTGGCAAACATGCTGGGAAGAGAATCGAGCAGGGGCTCGATGACATGGCGCGACTCGTTTGGATCGACGACAAAGCCCTCGTGGATAGGCACAAACATATCTGCGATGTCTGGAACCACCATCATCTGGGCCTGTTCAAGAAGAGGAGAGAGGCTGTAGAAGTGCACGCTGCGATCAAAGGTGATGATGCCGACCTTGGCCCCATGTGCAAGGCCACTGCCGCTATAAAGAGCAGCCTTGATAGCTGCCGCTGCCTGCGCGACCATTCCGCTCTGAACAGCGTTCCAGGTGACGTCGATGGCAAACACAAAAGAGGCTGGCACAGGCTCACGAGCGATAAAGTCCTTGGTCGCTACAAACTCGACAGTGCCGTTTCGCAGCTCAGGCCGCATCTCGCGGTCCAAGCGTCTGCCCATCATGTCGAGGTTGCAGAAATAGTCTTCTGGAACAGGATTCTCATGGCGGCACATGTTGCAGACAAAATGCTTGCCTCCATTGATAAAGGTCATATAGGGATTGATATAGGTTTTGCAGCGCAAGCAGCGGATGGGCCCTTCCTCGCCAAAGTCAATGAGCTTTATGGGCTCCTCTGAAGGCGCCAAGTCGGCCAGTGGCTGCACAACCAGGCCAAGCGGCAGATGCGAGACCTTGAGAAGCTCTGCGGTGTTTGGGATGTTGTTCATCGTAAGGCGCATAAACCGTGGGTTGCTGTTGCCCTCGTCGATGGCTGTGTACTCGGTGTGGATGTTGGGCACAAAGGTCTTTGCAGAGGTCGAGTAAGGCTCGCTGCCATACATCTCCTGGTTATGCACATGCACAGAGATCGGCGTCGGCAGATGGCTTGGGTCAATGCGAGGTCTCTGCGGTTCAAGAGGCGCTGGTTGAGCCATCTGCTGAGGGTACTGCAGATGCTGGTTTGCTCCAGGGATTTGCGTTCCGCCAGGGCTGCGCGCATAGGGCGAGCCAGGCGCCGGCACAGGAGCAGGCGCTTGGGCGCCAGGAACAAACGTCTGAGGACCAGAGACAGGCGCGCCTGAGCTTGGTGGGTATCCGGTCTGTGGAGCGCCAGGGTATCCCCGGAGCTGTGCTTCATTGCCAACAGGTGGGAACCCTGCAGCGCCTGCTGGAGCAGCAGCAGCGGCTGCATTGGGCACAGGGCTAGCAGTCGCATATGCCCGTCGTGTGCGCTGTTGCTTATGGACTCCTGGAGGCGGCGACTGCATGCCTGGCTGCTGTTGAGCAACGTTCATGCCGCCCATCTGCTGGGTGAGCGCTGCCATGCCACCAGGTGCCTGTGAGTTTGGTGGTGACATATATGCGGGGCGCTGCTGTTGTTGGAGCTGTGGGTACGACTGCATTGGCGGCATCTGCTGCTGCTGCTGCTGCTGCTGAGGTCTCATCTGCGGAGTCTGTACGCCCTGTTGTAGCTGTTGTAGCTGTTGCGGTTGTTGTTGTTGCTGCTGCTGTGGTTGAGGAATTGGTCTGTACTGCGCTGGAGCACCACCCGATGGCGGGAAACCAGGCTGCTGAACGCCAATAGCGCCCGGTGCGCCAGGTGCGCTGCCAGCAGGCGGTCGCCAGCCCTGGGACATAGGCGGCTGAGAGCCAGGTGGTGGTGGAGGTGGTCTTTGGCCAGGAGCAAACTGCTGTTGCTGTGGTGGCTGTGGCTGGTACCCTCCAGCCGGCATAGGTGGACGCGATGCGCCCATTGGAGGTGGCTGTGGATATCCGCTCATTTAACACAGAGTCTTTCGTTTTGGATTAGAAGGCAAAAGCAAATTAAACAAAAGAAAACAAAATGCTGATAAGAAAGGGAATAAGCTGCTGTAAAGAAAAAGAGCGAGATGAACGCAGAGCTAATGAAAAAGATGCACTACAAATTCAGCGCTTGACCAGATGTCCAAATGTGCCTACGCTTGAAATTTCAAGAAAAAGTAAAAGCTCACAAGCAAGCATTAGTGAATATATGGCGCAAGGCCATTGGTCCACCAAGCTATTTTACTTTTTTTTTTGTCCTAACAACAATCTGAATCTAATACAACGACTCTGATGACTCGGCTGTCAAGCAAAGACATAGTAAATGAATCGCGACTCGCACAAGTGTCTTAAAGTAAACAAAGAAATTTACCAAAAAAAAAAGCGTTTACCCTTTGTTTCCCTTGCTTTTTTTACCCTAGCATTGTAGCAACAGTTTAATACACTTTCTTTGTCCCCAGACTCTTTATTTTTTAGTAGTATTCAAAAGTAGTTATTTTTTCCTCGATAAGACGATTGCTTAATCCACTTCCCTTTTTTCGAATTTTTACTTGACATTTCTATTTGCAGATCTAGAAGCGAAAAAAATGTTTTCGACGCCTAGACGCACTTCCAGCGGCAATGGCGGCGGGGCAGAGATATCGACGCCGCAGAGCGCAGGCGTTCTGGCGACGCCCATGGTCAATGACGATGCAGCTGAAAGAAGACGTCGTCGCAAGTCAGCTATCGAAAGAAGACGCTCGAACCTAGTGACTCCTCACCGGCTCAAGACCAAGGCGCCTCTGTTTACGTGCAGCCCGCAGCTCAACTCGCCTGGAGCGTTTGCCGTGCAGCTCCCGCGTCTGACGCCCGAAGAGCTGAACCAGCGCTACGAGGAGTGGATGAAGATTGCGGCAGACAATAAGATCAACGCTAACAATACGTGGGACTTTGCGCTTATCGATTACTTTTACGACATGAGTCTTTTGCGCGACGGCGACTCAATTAACTTCCAGAAGGCATCGTGCACCTTGGACGGGTGTGTCAAGATTTATTCTTCCCGAGTCGACTCAGTTGCGACTGAGACTGGCAGGCTGCTTAGCGGATTGGCCGATGCACCTGGGGAGCGTGGAAGAAAAAATGGCGATGGCGACGGCGATGGGGAGGAGGATGACGACGATGAGGAGGAGAGCGCTGGAAGGCAAAAGGCTCGTCGGGCAACGCGGTCAGCCAATACGCTTGCAAAGGACTTTTCCAGCATCAGCGTCAAGAAGCTGGATCTGGAGTTTTCTGTCGATCCGCTGTTCAAGAAAACATCTGCCGACTTTGATGAAGGCGGAGCACGTGGCCTGCTTCTGAACCACCTGGCCTTTGACGTCGATGGCAAGATCGTGTTTGATGCCAGCGACTCCAAGGCACTGATTGGCGACGAAGAGCTGCCCATGGACGAGCTCGATGCCAGCGACGAGCAGGACCAGGCTTCGGGCAACGGCGAGTCCGAGAAGATACACGATCACGAGCAGCAGCAGCAGCAGCAGCAGAGCACTGCGACAGCGGCCAACAAGCACAAGGCGTCGCTTATTGACATCTCGAGCATGGATGTGGTGTTTGATAGAATTATGCAGCATATTGACGAGGCAGAGGTCTGCCCGTCTCTGGCTGACTTTGAGTTCACCCGCGATACGTCGCTGGACTTTTCTCTGCTCAAGGAGCACTTTAGAGACGATGAGAGCACCGCTGCTGTTTCCGACACTGCGGGAAGCGTCAGCGGCGACATAAGCACAGACGACAACGGCGACTTTGGCGACGATATGGCTCATTTCCTAAACTTCGACGAGACTGACGCGGGCCCTGTTCCCCTGGAGACTGCGTCGACGCTGCAGATGGCCGAGCAGGAGGAGGCCCAGGAGCATGGCATGGAGCAGCAGGAGCAAGGCGACATGCACGGTCTGCTGCATGGCGGCAGTGGCATCAGTGTCGGGCAATTGGCGCTGTCGATGGCTGAGGACGAGGACAATGTGCTCTCGTACTTTGACACAAAGCTGGTCAAGAGCTGGGCCGGACCTGGGCACTGGCAGCTGCCTATTTCGCGGGCAGCCATGCAGAGACAGCAGCAGCAAAATCAGCAGCAGGATCAGAATGGCGTGGGCAGCGAAACAGCGTCCAATGCAGAGGATGCTGATGGAAGCAAGCGCAAGCGCGCCGAGAAGCAGCAGTATCTGACTGACTTTATGAACGGGCCAGACGTTGATGCAGAGACGCTGTTTGTCAAGCCTGCGCGCGCTTCGGTGATCACGATGAGCAAGAAGGCGGCCATGAGCCAGGACCACACGCTGCCTGAAGACGTGCATTTCTCGTCAAAGAATCTGTTTAATCTTTTGCTCAAGCCCAAGCTTAAGTTCAACCCGCGCCGTACGCGTGCCAATATGGCTGCCGCATCAGCAGCTGCCATTGGATCTGGAGCTGGATCTGGAACAGCAGCGGGTGGAGCTGGTCCAGACGGGAGCAACGGCATGCATGCCGGAGGAACAGACGGCTATGGCGGCTTTGTAGTGGACAGCGATGGCGTTGGCAATGTGTTTGGGAATCTGGACGACGGGCTTGCAGGTGACATGGACGAGGTGCGTATGGGCTTTGATGACGCAGACGACTTTGACGACGACGCCCTGCCGATGGCTACTCAAGCGGCTAGCGAGGGCAGCAAACCTGACGTGCCGCAGCTACGGCTTATCAAGCCGCTGTACGTCAACTATGCCAGACGGGCCAAGCGCGTCAATGTCAAGAAGCTCAAGGAGAACATCTGGCGCGAGATGGCAGCTTCCGACCGCCGCGAGTCGGTTGCATCAACTGACATGGCTACCGACGACGCTGACGAGGTGAAGGTGGAGGGCGACCAAAAGTTTAGCGAGATCGTTGGCGGCCTTAAGAACGTCTATCCACGTGAAAAGCTCGACGAGCTATCGATTTCGTTCTGCTTCATCTGTCTGCTGCACCTGGCCAACGAGCGCAATCTGCGGATCGTCGGCAACGAGTCGCTGAGTGACCTCACAATTAGCCAGGACCGCTTTGATTAACTTGCGGAGAAATTTATGCCGGCTAAGACCACTCTGGGACAATGCATGTGTATGCCTGTGAGGTCACAAGTAATCTATTTTTTTTTCTTGCAAGACGCATATGCTTGTTGTAGTGGTAACAAGCAAAACGTCAGCAAACGTAATTAACTGTTTTCAATTACTTTTTTGTTACCTATTTTTATTTCTTTCTTTCCTTGTGTGAGTGATGGATAAATATTGAGTCGATTGTTGATTTCTAAACCAAATCAAGCATCATTGAAGCAGTTTTTTTTTTGTCAAAAAAGCAACTGCGTGAAAAAGCAGACTTCATCTTTCCTTTTTTGAAAGCGCTACTTCTCCCCGTCCACACCCCTCGTCCGCTCGATCCATGCAGTCCTGGTCTGGGACCGGCTTGATGACCCCCTCCCTTGGCTCCCCGCCACCCCCTCTTTCCTCTCCCCCTTGCACGCTTAAATTAATTTGTTTTATTTATTTTTTTGCTTGCTTCCTGACTGGCTCTGAAAAAAAAAAACTGTAAAAGCTGTTGAATTTTGTTTGTCCAAGAAACTCAGCAGCTAGTCGCTTTATCACAGGCTATGCGCTCAGGCGGGCTTCTAAAAAACTGCATTCTGCAGAAGCCTTTCGTGTAGTGCGAGAGATGAGGGATTGTCGCTTGATTTGCGTCACCTCTGCCTGTATTTTTAAAGACAAAGTGAAAAGTCCTTCAAAGAAAACCAGGCATTGCATTCTGGTCAAACTTGCTTTGTTTTTTTTTTTTTTTTTGAGTTTGTCTGTATGTTTGCGGCCCAATTATTCTCGTTCCCCAAATTTGGAATCTTTGCAACCTTTTTTATTATTAAAAAGTGGTGAAAAAAACTAGCTTGCTCTTATGCGAGTTTGAGTGCACATCTTTTCCGTAGCATTGCTTAGCGCTCATTTGGTATTAGCTTGTCTTGTCTTGTCTTGTCTTCTCTTTTTCTGTGTTTAAATCCATTTCACCATTATCCAGTGCTCGCTGCCCTATTTGGCCTCTCTGCTTTGTTCCTTCTTTTTTATTTTTGTTTAGCATTCATTCATATATTATTTCCCTCAGCGTATCTGTCTATCTCTAGCTGCTTTTTCTCCCTCTGTGCCCTCCCGTTTCTCCTTTGTCTTTCTTTACCTATTGTTTTCTTGTGTCAGCTCATTCTGTGAGCTTTATAGATCCCACCCGTCGCCTCCCCTCCACATCGTCGTCGCCGCGTACCGCTTGTTTTGCGATTCTTGAAGCGCTTGTGCATAAAATAAAGGGACAGCAGATTCCTGCTGACCTCCACTCGACCTTTGAAAGCTGCACGTCGTGTCTGTTTTTATCTACACTTTCTCAATTATACTTGCAGCAGCAGCAACACTATAGCGCTGTCAGCAGCAGCAAACAGCTAACAGCAGCAGCAGAACCAGGCCAAAGTTCGCCAGAAGAAAGACTAGGTGGGGTGGCCCCTTACATGACTGCTATCTCTCTTTTTATCTTTATTTTTGATTAGAGTCTAAGCTCGCCTCTTTTTCTCATCCACCTCGCTCTTGCTGCTTCTCAAAGCTCTGTCAATATTCTTGCTTTCTACTCTACTCTATTCTTGCAGTAAAGAAAAATAGACTCGGCAGGAGAGTTCTGAATCTGTGGATACTGCCGCAAATATCAGTCTACAAAAAGAAACACATAATAGAAAAGTCAGCAAAATAAATAAACATAAGAACTTGATTTTTTCTTTTTCTTTTGCTCCTTTCCTTTTTGGTTTTAGTCTTTTATTTAATTATTTACTTCTTTCGTTTGTTTGTTTTTATTGTTTTTTTTTATTTCTTCTTGGCAAGTCACGACTACAGACCACACACACGCTTGCAAAGTGCATTACCATCCACCCGGCACTGCTGTGGTTACTTCCTATTTATTTTTGCTATCTCTACCATTTCCATTGCCTCCACAAGCTATTCGCATACGCACATACAGTCTTTTCTAGCACACACCGCATACACGCATCCGCATACAAAACAACATCATGCAGCGCACAAAGCCAGAGACATCGAGGTCGATGAACGCGGTGCAGTACCACCCATCGCCGTCGCTTGTCAGTCTCCCGATGCTGACACGGCCGTCGACAACAGCCACGTCGCTAGCGATACCCGGTGGCAGCCCGTTTGGGCAGCACAAGCGGCCGCGGGTCAACTCTAAAGCAGCCGCGATAGGATCTCTTTTTCGCACTAAAATCCACGCAAAGAAAAACAGCACTGGTGGCGACAGTTTATCGCCGCAACTGGGCCCGCTGGACACCTCAGACATCACGTGGAACGCCAGTCTGGACTATCCGCTTGTGTCGCCTTTGTTCTCAGACGAGAGCCTGCAGCAGCTGATGGGCTCGTCGCCCTCCGCAGACGTCCAAATGCTGCCTGGCCCCGGGTCGCCATCGCCGTCATCGCGACGGTCAAAGCTCGAGTCGGTGCTGCACAACTCCGCGCAGCCGTTTCGGCGCCTGCGGTCTGGCCCAGCAAACAAGACGCTATCATTCCCGCCAGCTACAGGCAAGTCGCCAGCGCCCGAGCCAGGTGGTGACGAGTTTGTCGTTGTCACCACAGATATGTGTCCGCCGGCGTCGCTGGTAAGCAGCTCAGTCATCAGCGGCGTGGGCGCAGCCGAGGCACAGAACGCAGTAAGAGCAGCAGCCAGTCTGGACGGCGGCTCGCAACGGCCAGCAGGCCAGATGATGGTGCCTGGCGTGCAGCGCATGCGCGCGCAGACGCACTTGTCAAAGTCAACCGAGCACCTGCTTTTAAGGCGCATGGCCACGAACGGCTACACCGACTCGAGCGAGTCGCTGGTGCGCATATCGACGCCCTCTTTGTCTGCGTCGTCGTCGGAGGCATCGCTGCCATTGGGTCAGGGCGCTGCGGGTGCGCGCGCACAGATGCAACGTCGCAAGCCGCCTGCGCCACTGCTGACGGGCATCCGGCCGCAGCACAATCTGCAGCTGCCCGCAAACTCGGCGCTCGGTAACGGCTTCAAGCCGCCGCTTCCCGGAGCCGCTGGCTCGGCGCGCAAAGTGTCAGCGTGCTCATTCTCGTCGCTCGAGGACCAGCGCCGTGACGCTTTGCACGGAACGAATCTCGAAAACCTCAGCCCGTACACGGTCAACAGACTCAATACGACAGCCGCAAAGGCCACCGAGCGGCGCAGAAGGTCATCTGTGCACCGGATGCGCCGCATGCGCACTGGGTCGTCGGCGTCAAGCGGCACATGGGGGCTTTCAGCGGCGTCCGATGCCACGCTGCTTCCCGATGCAGCGGCTCGGCCCAGCCATGCGCGCAATATGTCTGACAACTCGCGTCTTTCAGTCGACTACGACCTGCACAGCGGCTCGCAGCAGTCGTTTGACTTCCAGATTCAGAGCGCCGTGTCCGAGTCGTTCTGGCAGCACGATGAGTCGCCGCTTGCATCCGACCTGGACGACAACGACGAGGAGGATGGGCTGGCGGCGATGCACGACGTGTCGGGCTTTCCGTCTAGCTGCAGCGCGCACTTTGACTTTGGCCCC
This sequence comes from Coemansia asiatica, assembly GCA_027478445.1. Taxonomy (NCBI): domain Eukaryota; kingdom Fungi; phylum Kickxellomycota; class Kickxellomycetes; order Kickxellales; family Kickxellaceae; genus Coemansia; species Coemansia asiatica. Next base: position 92,364 of record JANBOH010000006.1, read on the forward strand.
GACTCGGGCTTGTCTCCCAGGCCGCGGGCACACACGACGGCCAATGCGGCACGCAGCCCCGATGCACTGCGCTTTGACTCGCAGGGTTATTCACCACTTTCGCCCGAGGCCGTGGCTGTTCTGGGCATGCTTGACCCGAGCAGCCCGCTGTACGATGATGGCGGTGCGCTGGTGCCATTGCACATGCTGACGCGGTCGCAATCGCGTCTAAGACGGATGTCGGATGTCGAGCCAGCGTCTCCTTTTATCCCAGAGCAGTTTGACTACGACGGGTCGACGCTGACGCAGCAGAGCGACTGGCTGCTGATGAACCCGTCGAGCAGCGACGGCGAGCAGTCGCTGCAGCCACAGCACCGCCGCCGCATGCGCAAGCGCCGCGTGCTTCCGCGCACGCTGTTCCAAACAGGTCCGTCCAAGCCTGCGCTCGGCGCCGATGAGCAGATGTATTGTAACTCGAAATCGACAGAGACCCTGAGCGCTGGTGGCAACAAAACTGAGGCTAAGGCTAAGGCTAAGGTCAAAGCGCTTCTTGCAAAGACGCACGCTGTCGCCGATCAGGCCGCAGACGTCGCACCGAGTGCATCATCTTCGACTCCTGTGGCTAGGGAAGAAGCAGCATCGCATCTAATTGTACTGACAGAGGACGCTGTGCGCATGTGTGAGCTACGCATAATCCTGCGTCTGCCTGCAAGCATCGCTTTGCATGTGCATATCGAATGCGTCGGCAGCCTAACGCTTCTCTGTGCTGGCGATAGTAGGTGCTGGCAGAGCGCGCGTATCGCCTGCTTTGCCCAGCGCCTCAACGCGTGCCTGCGCGGCGCCACGGGTCTGCGCGAGCTGTCCCTGCTTAATCTGGGACTGACCGCTGTTCCCAGGGGCGTGCAGGCTGCGCGGGGGCTGCGGCGGCTGGATCTGTCGCACAACTGGGTTTGTGCCGTGCCGTCGTGGATCGCATGCATGGCCCAACTCGAGCATCTTGTGCTTCGCGACAACGCGCTGCGCACTGTGGCTGCCGATCTGGTTGAGATGCGCCATCGCCTGCGCACACTTGATCTGGGTGGCACTGGCGGATGGGCGGTTTTGAGCAGAGCCGCGACGCCAGCGCGCTTATCGGCACACGAGCGCTCTGAGGCCCTGCTGGCGCGTCTGCACGCCACAGCGGCAAAGCGGATGGCTGCGTGTCTGACGGCTACGCAGTTCAGCCTGACTCAGCGGCAGCACGAGGCGTCGCGCGACAGGGCCACGCGTCTGCTGGCGCACTATGCTGACTCGATCTACTCGTCGCTAAGAGAGCCAAGGAGCTGGGGCCATTCGGTAGCTCTTCCATTCCCGTCTCATACGTAGATGCGTTTTTTAACGCCAACGTTTTTTCACAACGCGTGCAGTTTTCTTTTTTTTTTTTTGTTTGATTTTGTTCCTTGCCATTGTTTTCACTCATTCGCTCACATTTTATATATACCTTTTCGCGCTGTTTTTGTTGTATTTACTTTTTTATGCTTAAAAATAAACATTTTTCCCTTTTCATTTTGTTTTGATCGAGCACCAGCTTTTTGTTAATGCGCTATTGCAGGCAATCGATATGCAAAAGCAAGCATCTATCATCCATTTTATGTTCATTTTTTGGGGATGTGATTAAAGAATGAGGCAACTTGAGCTATGCACCATTGGTGCCCAGTTTAAAGTTTTACAGATTTTAGAAGCGTCCTATTACTACGCTAGGGAAACCGCAATGCATTCGCAACACGCGAGCATGCAACCGGAGTTTAAAAAAAAACGCACACAAGCAGTAGCACAAAATGGCAGAAATGGTGCTTGCAAAAAAAAGGAGGGAGAGGCTTGCGCATGAGCAGAGATCGAATAAAGCAAATGCGTGGTTCTCGATGGAATCACTCAGAAACGCTGGTTGCATAGATCACTAAAGCGCTGGACATTCCCCGGCCAGCGTCGGCGACCAGGCCTGTCAGGTACAAGCGCATCCGTCACATCTAGCAACAAGCCCGATTGGTCACCCACGCCCTGTTATTCGCCACGCAGCGAAAGAAAAAGAGACAACTAAGCAGCCAAGCATTATAATAATAGCATTTGCAATCGAGATCACGTGCATGGCGCAAGCGCATGTATGTATGTATGTTTTTTTTGCTTCTCTGCGGGTGATCTCTGCTTCGCCATCTCGAGTTTGACTCTCTCACTTTCATCAATTACCAGCAGCAACAAAGCAAAAAGGTGGCCGACAGAGATAGAGAATCAATGCGAGCGAGACAAACGCAAACTCAGCTTCTTCCTTTCCTTTTTGTATTTTTAGCATCTCGTTTTTTGTCTACTTGTATCTCTCTCTCTCGCTAGCTCTGGCCTTTTTTCTTTCTCTTTCACCAGCTTTTGCTTTATTGTAAGCTGGTTATTGTTTCTCTATCTCATAATAAAGCTCTATAAGAATAACACAAACTAACGGGCAATAGCGCAAAAAAAAAACAGCAGCCGCTTCCTGTTTCTCCTCCTTCCTGCTATTATTTTTTACTTTCTGCTTGCGCGCGCTTCAGCTGGCTCTCAATAAAAAAGCCTTAAAAATCTTGGCTTCCCTGTTACCCAAAAAAAGGAGCCGTACTACAGAACCATCCTTTTGCCTTTCGTTTTCTTCGCAGCTCCTCTTCTCCTTTCCTTTATTCGCCCCGAGCCTCTCCCTCCCCTTCTCCCTTTCCTTTTACCCTTCTCCTTTAGTATTATATCCTTCTTTTGGCACCACTCGCCCTTCTCGAATTGAACACCAAAGGCCATTTGCGATTTCGAGGACGATGACAGTCAATGAGAAAAAGCGCACGGCAGAGCAGCTTTTGGAACTCAGCATGGCCGCGCACAGAGAGGCCGCAACAGCAAATGACCAACAGCAACAGCAGCAGCCGCAGCCGCAGCCGCGGGGGACTCGCTCGCACCCATGTTTCTGGTCTGTTCTTCACGGCGAGAGTCTGAACTTTGTGTTTGTGTCTGCCTCGCTGCACTCGTTTCTCGGCGCTGACCGGGCTGCGGCGATGACCAACCAGTCGCTTTTCGACTTTATACATCCAGACGAGGCCACGCGAGCTCGGCGCGATTTGGTCGATACCTTTGTTTCAAAGTCGCTTTTTGGCTCTGGCATAAGGTAAAGTACACACAAATAAGCTTATATCACTCCTTTTTCGCCGCTTGCTTTTGCATCTATGGCTATTCCCAAGCTAACAAGCTCTATTCTTTGCTATTTGTCAGTTCCTACCTCGATTTTATTTTCTTATTGAGTGCGTTGCGAATATCACGACGCCTGTGACAATATCTCCCACTTTTTTTATGTTGCTATTATCTTGTGCTGCCTTGCTTTCTTGTTGTGTTCCTATTTGGCATCTTGGCTTTGCTAAGCAGCATTCCTATAGGTGATACAATATGAAACAAAGCTGTCTTGTTGAATATTATCTGGGCAACAAGAAAAGCAAACCAACCACGCAGAACGGAACACAAGGCCTCTTTCTCATTTGTTTTGGGCCCCTTTTTTTCGCTCTCGTTGCTATCCCAGTTGCTTTTGCCACTTATTCTTTCCCGCAGCTATAGCTAGCTTGTCTTGTCTGCTTTCAAGCTTCCCTTTTCTTTCCAAGCAGAATAGGCTTACTCTTTTGTTTTTGGGATTTATTTGGTGGCCCAAAAGAGGCAAAATGAATCGAAGGAGAATGCTGAGCACGACAATAAACACGCCAGGCCAAAAGAGGAATAATAGAAAAAAGACATCCTCAAGCACGCAAGATGTCTGCTATTGTTGGCATTTCCTCTCTTTGCTAATAATAATCCCCATTTTCAAGCCAGAAAACCTTCTGTGACCGATTACTCATTTTTTTAATCAAATCGCTGTAGATGTCGGCTGAGACGCTTCGATTTGGAAAGACTGGGTGGCTTCCAGCATATATTTCGCCGTGCATCCGAATCGCACATACTGCACCAGAGTCATCACCATGCTCAGCATGTTCACGAGGCGTTCGAGCGCAAAATGTCGTTGCCGATCATCCCTGATATGGCCAGGATGCGTTCCGTGGGCCACACAAACCACGCCTTTCACCACCACCATCACCACCACATGCCATTGCAGTCACATCCGCCATCCACCAACCCGATGCATCAGCCAATGCCAAAACGGCTAAGGACAATTCTCGAGGATTCCATTGGCCCACTTGCTGCAGAACAACGTGGCGATGATAAAACCAGTGCATTAAACAATAGCGCCAGAGCAGGCATCAAAATCAAAATTAAAGACACCAGCGACCAAACCTGCAGTGGCAGCAGCGGCGGTGGCAGCAGCGAGGAACAAGCGCGTGGATGCGAGGATGTAGCACGCTGCTGCATCAGCCATATCGATAGCGTTGCCACCAACGTCGCAGACATGAACAATGGTCTTGGCGACGGCGGCTGCAACAATAGCGAGTACTTGATTGCAAACATTGGTCTCTACCTAGTGTCCTCGCGATTGTCGATAATGGTTTGCCACTACGAGGATTCGCCGAAATCGAGGGGGCTTTTGCCTTTGTGCTCTGCAGACAACTTGTCAACTGGCCCGCAAACCATCCAATGCGACTGCGCCGCAAGTGCCCTGGCAATGACAATGGCTGACGCTGAGCGCACCCAGCTCCTGCTCTCGCAAATCCACAAACTCGACACCATTGGCTCGTTCCACAGCCCAGCCATCCACCCGCCATTGTTGCCAGCCACCATTCGCTGCGTCAAAAACATCAGCACTATCAGCAGTGGCAGTGGCAAAGGCCCGGCTGCCGGCATTGCTGGTGCTGCTGGAAACATCTCGTCGCGCCATGTCCAGATCTACTCTATCGAGAGCCAGCTTCTGCTGTGCGCGTTCCCCGAAGAGGGATACCAGAAGGTCTATGGCAGGGCTGCAGCCGATTCTGCTGCTCAGGGAGCCAGCCTGCACGATCTCTGGAAAAGCTGCACCGATAAAAAGGCCGCTTCCCATGCACAGGCTCTTTTGCAGAGCCCTGGCGTGCCCAGTCCTGACCCGTTCCATCTAGAGCTCCAGATCCGGGCTAGCGAGTCCTCTGCGCATGTCGAGGTACAGTGCATACTGTTCCGCTGGGGCCGCCTGCTGTTTGTTTGCCAGCAGGCACGTAGCGATAGCTCTCCCGATTCCAGCGTTGTTGTGGTGCCGAGCCGGACTGGGATTTCTGCAAGGCTTGCTGCCAATACCAATGCCAATGCCAATTCCAATGCTAATGTCAGTGCTGGTGCTGGTGCTGGTGCTGGTGAAGGTGCTGGTGCTGGTACTGGTGGTGGAAGCGGTGGCACTACCACTCCTGTTGCTGAAGTCGAAAGCGCGTTGTCAAACTATAATATACAAACTCCGCCTAGCGAAAACCCTTTGCGAATATCAGCCACCGCCGAGCTTGGCTTTCGGCTTGACCAGAATTGCTCGCTCTCTACTAGTCATCCGCATCTGCCAGCAACGCTTTCCTCATACCCTGGGCCTGGCGCGAGCACTAGCACTAACACTAGCACTAGCACTAGCGCTGGCTCCACCTTCGCCTCTGTGCAGCAGCAACAACAGCAGCAACAGCAAACTCAACAGCCTCAGCATCGGCCCATGGCCAGATTTCTACCTGCTGTGCACCAGCAAAGCTTTGGCCACTTGAGTGCTGTCCCTGAGTCGCGTCCCTTCTCGATTCCTCGGGCACCTGCTTCTGTCGCTGCAAATCTCCCCGTGCGTCCGCCAGTAACCTTGACCCCGCCTGACACTTCCGTGCCCCCGCGACGCCAGTCGTCGTACACGCTTCCGCCAGTGAAATCGTTCGAAGAGCGGCGTTTCTCTTATCCGATTCAGGCGCTCAATGGCGATACCAGCAGGCCACAGCCACCACCACCGCCGCCGCCACCGTCACAGCCGCATTCGCAGCACCAATCGCTCGGCCATAGCTCTGGCCATAGCTCTGGCCCTGGCACCAGCTCTAGCGCTATCGGTGGCCCCAACTCTGCATCGACAGCCGGAATCAGCGTGCGTGGAAGCCCTGTATCGATGACTGGAGGACCAGGAACAGCGACATTCAGCCCTGGTGGTCGCCTTTTGGAGCTGCGCCAGCGAGCCATGTTCGGAGCAAACCTGCGAATCGGCGGGGCCATGAGCTCGGCCAAGAGCATGGGCGAACTTTCATCGACGCAGCCAACGCCGACCATATCGCCATTGACAGCTAGTATTGTGCAGCACACGCCTGTATCGCTGTCGCCTGCACCGCAGACGCAGCCACATTCTGCATCTTCTGTAGCAAGTGGTAGCTTTCAGGTCAACATGTATCCGCCGTCTGATACGCCAGAATCGTGGCGGTGGTCACAGGGCACTGCGCCTGCCACTTCTCATCATCGGCAGCAGCAGCAACAGCAGCAGCAACAAAACCAACAGCAGCAGCATCTCCACCACCATCCCCATCAGTACCACCAGCATCATATGTTGCTGCAAAAACATGGCGCTCAGTCGTTTAGTGCAGTTTCGTCGCAGAAGCCCCCACCACCCCTGCCAATATCTCGCGCTGCCAACCACCCGCTCCACTACGGAGCCTTGCATGCCTCGATCCAGGATCACTACCAGTCGCCCATTTCCTCTGTTGTAGCGTCGCCCAGCATCGTTGGAACTCCATCATCAGCGCCTGCCACACAGCAGCGAATAAACGGCGATCCAGACAAAAAGATGTGCAAGAGTTGCGGAACGGACACGAGCCCCGAATGGCGAAAAGGACCTACAGGTCACAAAACGTGAGTATTCTCAATTGCTATTCAGAACAACACAGCTGTATATATCTCTTGAAATGCATATATCCTGACTAGCAAATCGATTCCAATGTCGACTAATATGTTATGCGCTTATGCTTTTACTTGCTCCCCCTCCTACCTTTCTTATTTTGTTTTGTAGGTTGTGCAATGCATGTGGTCTGCGCTATGCTCGATCCATTAACCGCGCAAACAAAAAGCTTTCCAGCTGATCCCACCATCCCTCTCAAAATGGATAAAAATGCTTTGAGATTTCAAGAAACTCGGTCAATTATATCTAGTACACTCTATTGTATGGATGGATGAATGGATGGACGGGCCTCATTAGCAACAAACCCACGAACAACGCACAAATACGCCCGCTTAACTTCGTCTTTCTACTACTATTACCTGCATCGCTTTCTTTCACAACACTACACATTATCAAGCATGTCTTTTTTTTATTCACTTCCAATATCTTCCATGGCCTTTAGCCCCTCCCACATATATATTTCATAAATGGCTTTCATCTCTTCTCCCCTATTTACAACTATTTCTTTTCTCATCACACATTCATCATATATTTTTTTTCTGTAATCCAAAACAATCTTTTATTATTATCATTTGTTTTCATTAAAAGAAAAGAAATCGTTTACAAATAAAATGAAAAAAGAATACAGATTCAACTTTCAATATAATCTTTTATCTTTCAAGCCAAATAGATGTAGAGTCTAGGGTCATCTGGTGATCGCTGTAAGTACTCGCGATCAATCAGCTTTTCTATTCCGTTTTTGATCATCTTAGGCGATGCCATAAATCTCGATGACAGCTGATCGACTGCCTCGCCGACCAGCTGCTCATGCAACATCTGTCTTCGGGTCTTCATAATGCGGACGACCGCTGCCTCGATCAGATACTGCCGCTCACGTCCAATTGCTGCCTGCGAAGCCTCTTTTTCTTTTTCTGTCTCTACGCTGCTCCTCGCAGATGCCACTGGCAGGCGTATCCTGTACTGAGGCGCCCTGAATCCCTTGTTGAACCTGAACACGTCTTCTGGGTTGATTTCTCTAGACATAGGCTGCTTTGTCAATACCTTGTATTTGCCGCAGGCCAGCGACTGAAGATGCCGGGCCAAAGACTCTTTAGGGATATGCGTTTTCTCTTGGATCTGAGCTGTCGTCAGTCCTCTGCTACTGGTGTCGTCATCGTCTTCTTCCGTAAAAAGAAGAAGAATCAGCATCTGGTACGTCGACACATTAAACTCGTGTGTACGGCTGCCAAAGTGCACCTTGAGATCGGCATTGCCCATTGCATATTGCCACGCAAGACGACGCCCCGAGTGGTATTTCAGGTAGTAAGCCGAAAACGCCTCTATTCCTTTGCTTACATTTGCCGTCGACGGGATAATTATTCCTCCAGAAGCCGCATGATCCTTAGACTGCGAGTTTCCCGATCCTTCTGACGAAGCGACCGAGGGACCCATGGTCGGCCAGAAAGTCGGCGTCAAAACAGATACATTCATGTCAAACCCAAGGCTAGAAAACATGCCCGATTCCCGGAGCTCCCTGTTGATATCTCCAGATAGCTGCATGTCCTTGAACATGCCCTCGAGCTTCAGAGTAAACTGCGATCCACACTCGACCTTTAGCTTTGAGACCAAGCTCTGCTCGGCATCGTCCGAGATGCTGCGTCCAAAAAGCAGTCGCTTGGCAAGATGCAGCTTGTAGTAGTGCTCAAACGCATCCTTGTCCTTCAAGAACCGGAACATCAGAGCTGTCCGCTCCAGGGTATGGTCGACCTCGTGCTCCGTTTTGCGACGGAGTCCATTCTTCATATTGTCATCTATAAACAGGGAAAGTAACTCTGGTGCTCGCGAATTCGCGTTGATTATCCTGACAAATGCGTCCTTGATGTCGTAGCGTATTTTTTGGTTGTCAGCAAATGCCTCTTTCAGAATCTCATCAAAGATATCGTATAGAGAAAGGATCTCTTGAACCCAGCGAAGCGCTATTATCGTTTTGCCAGCTACACTAGAGGCATCAGGAGGTGCAGCCTTCGACGCAGAGTTATCATCCTCATTGGTGGAGCTTGCTATCGATCCTGTTGCTGGCCCTGCTGCGATTGTGCCAACTGAAGCCTGTATGCTCTTTCCAAAAGACAGGATGTGGTCATACACGCCCTTTTTGAGTATCTTTAACGCTTCAGGCAATGTTTCATAGAGCTTGTATATTATACCCAGAGACGTAATATCCCGCTGATCAAGCATCTGCACCAGACCTGATCCTCGAATATATAGGATGTCCTGCGCATACGCAGATACTAGCTTTTCAAGCACGATACTGTTCAGCCCTGCAGAGCTAGATGCTGCAAGATACTCCTTTGTGCGCATAGCCTCTGCCTCCAGATCCGCTTTTGCTGCACGGCCATATTCGGGCGCGCCCATATTGGAAATGCGGAACTGAGCCACCTCTCTATAGTGCTCGCTTGTCTCTGCAAACAGCCGCGGCTCTAAATAGACGTCGTAGAGGGGTCGCAGCCGATTTGGGTCCTGCAGTTCGATCATCATGTTGACCACGCCATGAAGCGTTCCCCTATTGATCTCAGTAGCAAACTTGCGCTCCTGACTGATCAGAAACATGATTGCATTGATAACCTCGCTATTGAGCCGACGGTCTGCAGCCAGCAATACTTGATCGCGAAAAACACACATTCCCATTTCATAAATAGTAGGCACCTGCGCAGTTTTCACATATACCTTGTCTACATACATCAGCACATCCTTGATCATCAGCATCGCCGTGACATGCTCGCTCCACAAAATGCGTACGCTGGAAAGCAGCGCATCGCACTGAGCAACTGACGGACGGCTGCCTGTAAGCTGGATGCGTTTGAGGATGTCGCGGTGCATGCACTCTTGAAGATGCATCTCGAGCACCTGCTTGACGCCGCCATACAGCATTGGCCCGTTTTTGCTCAAAACCAACCCATATGCCGTGCGATAGAGCTCTTCGAAGGATAGCTGAGACGAATTGTGGTTGTAAATTTCGCTTATGGCCTGCTCGATTTTCTCAAACTGTTTTTCTGGGTCGGCCTGCTGAGTCTATATACAGATGCGTTTCGAAAGTGAAATAAAACGTGCATAGGTATTAGTTAAAGGAAACCAGCCTTTTTCTGTTTTATTTTATTTCTTTTGCTTGTGTTTGCCAGATACTTTACCAGTCGGCGTGCTGGCAGAATTCGACCACCAGGACGTTTATTAGCAAACGACATTTTCTTTCACTCTGCAAAATGCAATGGTTATGCCAATGTACTTTGTTTTCCTCTTTTGATTTAAAAAAAAGTCTTTTATAAATGAGAAAAATTTAAAAAATAAATGATTGAAAAAAGGAATAAAAGGATAAAGAGAAGAAAACGAATAAGTAAACAAAAAAGTAGTAAAAATATGCTTAGTGATCCTGGGGATGATGACGTTGATTTTCTTGGTGACTTTGAACCCTTTCCAACATTTTCCATCTGCTCTTCGCTTCTTTTATGTTCGTTGTAAAATTACCACGCAATTTATTTCTTTTTTTTTCTTTCAATGTGCAGATGGACATGGTAACTTCTTCTCCAACTCCTGGCTCGACGCTCGAGATAACGCCCGAGGCAGAGTACGAAAGCCGCATTGCAAATCTTGATTCAACACCGACGCAATGCACAACAGAATACTTTAGCTGGAGACAGCTCACAGATATATCGCAAAAGGTACCACAGCTATCCGATCAGTTCGGCCCTATTACAGCTTCATATATGGGCGAATGCGTGGCGCTTGGTACTGAAAGCGGCGTTGTCATTGTCGCAGACTATATCGGCCGCATAAAGGCGGTCCTTGGAAACCAGACAGCTCGCTATGGATCTGTATCCTCGCTGTGCTTTTCCGCAGACAGCTATTATTTGGCGGCTGGATATTCACAGGGATTCGTCGCTGTGTGGGACTGGAGTAAGCAGGCTACTGTATCGGTTTCGCGGCCTTTGCAGTCCGGTGACAAGCCCGGCGCGACTGGCCATCCTGCGGGCGTTGCAGTGACTGGTATCTATTTTATTGGCGCAAGCAAGCACCGGTATATAAGCTGCAGTGCTGGAGGGGGCGTACTCTATCATCATATTGTGCGCCGCTTGCTAACAACGATGAATACTACTCAGATAACAAGCTCTGACGACAGTGGCCAAGAAGGCATTCTGCTCGAGGCAGCAGCACTGCCGCTAGGCAGCTTTTTATGCGAAACCGACGATATGGGCCTGGTTGCAGTGCTTACAAGTAGCTCTTTGGCAGTGTTTAAGACGCGCAATGGAGTCGAGCAGCAGTTTAGAATCAGCTATCAGCAGCAACAGCAGCAGCAGCAGCAGCAGCAAAAGGCATTGCAAGCATCACCTCTGAGTGCTGTAAATTTTGCCAACTTTTCATCGACAAGCAAGAGCGGTCCAGGAGGCATCAAAAGAAAGTATGCAAAGCGACCATATGCGGGCTGTGTCTCGTGGCTTCCAGCAATAAAATTCAAGCAGCCAGCTACAGCGACCGATCCATCTCAGTCATTCTTTAGCTATCCACAGCTTGTATACACCTGGGGCCCAGCCGTCTATGTCTTGTCACTAGTTGTGGATCATGAGGTGGCCGAGAATGGCTCGTCGATGACAGCGGGTCGTGCGAGCCCTCGTGTAAAGTTTGAGCGTATTCTTGAGTGGACGGCTATCGAGGACGTCGCATTTTGTCGCTGGATTAGCACAGAGATATTGATCTACATGACGCAGAGCCAGCGAGTATTTGTGTTTGAGACAAAGCTGCGCCAGGAGACCGAAGTGTGCTCGTCGCCTCCAGGAATTATCGCTGGCAGACCATGGGTCACTCTGGCAACTGGCATCGAGGCCGAGCCATCGTATTCACAGGTGGCTTCAGTATACAGACGCAGAGTTTTTGTTCTGTGCGGCACATCTTCTGTGTTTACAGGCCGGCTTTTGACCTGGATTGAGCGACTGGCTCTGCTCGAGGACCAGGGCCAGTCTATTGACGCGATCACTCTAGCAACTGGATTTTATCGAGGGCACACTGGCCAGGTCGTGGTAGGGCTTCCACGGCACAAGCAGCAGGACGATATTTCAGAAAATAAGCGCAAGGCGCTTGTTGGCAACAAGCTTGTGGAGCTTATTCGCAGCTCTCTAAGACGCATCTTTGGCAACAATAGGAGGCGCGAGGAAGAAAATGCGGATACGGGTCAGCAGCTGAGCATGTACAGTTCTGAAAGCGCTGACTCGGAGCTTCGCGCGTTTGTATCTGTTTGCACCGAGGCATGCCTGGCAATGGACGATCTTTCAATTTTGTTTGGCGACATCTTTGAAAGCTACTCTACAGATAGCAATCGACAGACCATTTTTCTAGAGACCATCGAGCCCTTTGTGCTTAGCGGCAAGATCCAGCAGCTGCCTCCTCAAATACTCAATGCGATGATCGACAGATATGGCTCGACGCCGCAGCTGGTAAGAAGACTGGGCGAGCTTTTGATGAGCCTGTACCTCACGCAGGGCGAGTTCGACATTGACAGGGTTTTGAGTAGCTGTCGCCGACATGGCCTTTGGAGAACATTTGCTCGTGTATGGCTTGGAATGGGCGATCCAATAGCACCTGTGAAAAGCATGCTTTCAGCCGCTGCTTCCTCTTATTCTTTTTCTGCCGATAGCAAGGATCTGGATCTAGGAATTGGACAAGATTCTGAAGTCCACGAAAACGTGTGGTCTGGGATGCGGCATGACCATGACTCTGAGGAGCTGCCAGAGGTCGTTGTATTTGACTATCTTGATATGGTCATACGTGGTCGGTACTATCCAGATGGAGAGCCAATCAAGCCTCAAAGTCGCGCAGAGAAACTTAGCACCCTTGCTGCAGAGCTTGTCCTGCCTCCTATTGACACAAGCCAAATCCCCTCAGATCTAAATAAAAGCTACAGTACGCTTCTAGCGCTTGCCAACTTGAACACGGAGCGGCTGCTGCTTACATTAAGACGCATTTTAAGCGACTCGTTTACGGACTATATCAACCTTATTGTAAGGCCTGGAACCGTGTCAAGCGCTTCAAGTGCCCAGGGCGTCTCTAGCACTATTGGAAGAGCAGCAAATAATAGCGACCGATCTCTGCGGCGAGCAAGCCAGGTAAAGACGATTCCACAGATAGTAGTGGACACAATGTTTGTGTTGACTGTGGGACCCGGGCATGCTGCAAAGCCAGCTATTCTTACAAATCGCCAGATCGGACTGCTTTCCGGCTTTGCATTGACTCTCTATGCAACACGGTTCCCTCTGATATTTTTGAGAGACGACCGCATTGCTCAGTGGACGGATTTGCTGCTTGGTTTGGACGACCCGTCTACTCTTGCCGAGCGCGAGTATGCATTTGAGCTTTTGTTCAGGCTCAATCCACCAAGCTCTTATGCAGAGTGGATAGAGCGTGTTCGCAATGCTGGCTTTTTCCGGGTGCTAGAGAGCATATACCTGGCTTTGGCGCAGTACGACAGGGCTCTGCAGACCTATCTGGATCATCCAGACTATGCATATCATCGCGCAGTGTTTGTAGCGATCAAAGAACTCTCTGCGCAGAAAGATCCTTTAGTGCTTTCCAAGATAGCCGAGTTTGTGTCTGAGCATTTGGTCGAGCTCGTCGAAACAGATGCAGAGAGATTTGTCGAGGCTGTCGACTTTGTCAGCTCGCTTGATCACTCTGCAGTATTTTCCATGCTTGAAAAAACGCCCAAAGCGCAGCTTTCATACTTGCGGGCACTGCTAGACCCATCTTCGGAGTCTCTCTCTAAAAGCCCCGAGCATCATAGGATCACGGCTGCAGCGTCCGATGAGCGAGCGCCGCCAGATATCGGTCTTTCCGAAGAGCAGCACATTGTCGTGTATCCGTTCCAGTCGCTGATTCCAGATAGTTCGCAGCAGACAAACAAGTATCCTCAGCAATACCACGAACGTTATTTGGAGCTAATGTGTCAATACAGTCCGTCGCACGTGCTGCCATATGTCAGAGACCATGCAGATCTGAGTCCCGAGCCATTTAGACTTGCCTATGTGAGAGAGATATGCGACAAATATGGCGTCAACGATGGCCTTGTATGGGCACTCGTGCGGCTTGGTGACTTTTCGGGAGCACTTGACACGCTTTTGGAGCAGACAGACCGAGAAATCGAAAATGTCAAAGCAGCTATTCCAGCTGCCGGCCGAGCGATTGAGACTGATCAGTCGGACATGGGCCACGAGGCACTGAGCGATGCAAATAGAGAGCGCCTTGTCGATAGCTTGGATACAGCTGCGCAGTGCATTAGCGGATGCGTCGATGTGTGCAAGGCTGCGTTGACGAAGCTGGGCAGAGATGTGGCCGCACAGCAGTCGACGCAGCTTACGATGACTAGTCCGATAACTAGCGGAACTGGGACAGAAGCTGATCAGGCCAGAGATGCTGCAGCCAAAACCCAGAATGACTATAGAACGATGGTCGGTGCACAGCTATGCGATCTATGGCTAGCGCTGCTCAGAAGAGTGCTGGCATACCTGCATAGCACAGGGCAAACGCTCGACAACCTCCCTCTGGGTATATCCACTGCAACCCGTGAGGCATGGCATCTAGTGTCTAAGCGGCAACGGTGGATGCTGCATAGTGTTCTTGATGTCTTGATATCAGCTGCGTCGCCCGCATCATCTCTTATTTCTCTGCGACATATCATTCAGCAACTTTTGATCTCGGGCTCTTCAGATGTGTCTGCATCTTCAAGCGGCAAGTCGCTAGGCGCTGCAAGGTCCTTGGGCATTGCCGAGATACAGCATCTTCTGGCAGTAGCGGTCAGTGCATACAAGACAGAGGCGCAGCTGATGGCGCTAACCAATGTGCTTGTCGACCATGACCTGTTTTCGACTTTGGTACAGCTAGTCCGATCGCAGAAACAGGGCTGGCTTGTCTCGGTAAACGCACACACTGGTACCAGCAGCAGTACGGATATTGGCAGCAGCAATATATTGTCAAGGCGTGTCTCTTCTGACGGTCTGTGCAGCTGCGACAGATGCGGCATGCGCTTGTTTGCCGATAATCGCCAAGAACGTGCCATGGCAGACTTGCGCAGACAGATTCAGCAATACTTCGAGAGCAGCGCGATGCGCGTAGTGGATCTCCATGTCTTTGAGGACCCGTCAGCGCAGTTGCAGTGGATCAAACTACGTATTGCATCGGATAATCAAAAGGAACTTCACACAAATACTAGCATAGCTAATGCGGACAGCGGAGACGCGCAGAACAAGGTCATTTTGTTCAAGTGCATGCATGGATACCACAAGAACTGTCTGGATGCCGCAGAGGTCTTTTCCGCCAAGAGCTTGCAGCAGCAGCAGCAGCAGCAACAACAGAAACAACAGCAACTACATCAGCGGCTCTTGGCATGCCCTCTCTGTGCAAAAGTCAAAATCGGCTAGCAAAGAAAATAAATAAACCAATCAAATATACAATCAAACATCTTTTTACATTTATTATGCCATTAATGCTGATGATATGTAAAATACATGTTGCTGTTTTCATGCCAAGCAATATATTGCCTTGTCTTGGCTGCTGAGATTTCCTGCACCTGTGCGCTTTGCCAAGACAACCTAGCAGAAGCTTCTGCTCTTGTCCATTTGCACGTGACTGAAAAACATCAAGCAGAGCCACAGGACGAACGCACTGTGACTGGCCAAACCGAGCCGCAAAAGAAAAAAGAAAACAGAAATGGGCTTTGACAATAGCATCTTTTTTTCCGCCCCTACTCCGACAAAATCCGGTCACCCACTTAAAAATAGAAGGGAAAAGCCAGTGCCAGCCAGTTTTGCAATCCTGGTGTCTTGGCTGTCTGCCGCTGGTTGGCTGGCTTCTTTTGGCTTTTTTTTCTGTCCCTCGCTCTGTGGCGAACTGCGACGCGTGGCAAAACAGAAAAAAAGAGGGAGAGAAAGAAAAGAAAAGGAGGAGGGGATTCGCAAAAAAAAATCCAAAAAAAAGTCCACCCATGCACAGAGAGAGTGAAAAAAGTAGAAAATAACGGGAAGAGTGGGGGAAAAAGGTCGAATCTTCATCAACAGATTGCTGCTTATTTCAGAGAGAGACTCTGGCAGTTTGCCTTTCTTTTCTGTTCCTTTGCTTTGCGAGCTTTTTTGTTCTATATATATTTTTCTTCACTTTGCAGATACGATTTTTGCACTTCACTGCTCTTTGCTCACAAAAACTAGGGTTTTTATCTTAACAACAAGCAATCTATCACTATGGAAGACGAAGTCGCTGCTGTAAGTATTTTTTTGTTAAATACTAGCTCACAAGAACTGCAGATGGAACTGAATCTGAGTCAAATTGAAATGCTCTTTTTTAGCCCATCTAGCTCATCTGAGCCAATCTTTGCACTCGAACATGCCTTGAGTACATGTTGTTAGAAGCACAGCACCAGCAATTGTGTCTGTCGGCAATGCGTTTTTATTTATTCTCATCTGATTCTGAAATTCAACTTTTTTTGCTAACTTTTTAATTCTCATCTGGAGGCTTTTCTCTGCTTTGCTTCATTGTTTTTTTGCTTTGTAGCTTGTTATCGATAACGGCTCCGGCATGTGCAAGGCCGGTTTTGCCGGTGACGACGCTCCCCGCGCTGTAAGTATTAACATAACATTCTGTATAAATAGCTTTTTTTTGTTTATCAGGCATAGACACACTAGAGGTCAATTATCTTTGTGGCTGCATAAACTTATCTATATTTTTTTCATGTTTGTGTGATAAGGACTTAAAACTCCGAAATCAAAACAAGAAAATAAGATAAAATAGAAAAAGAGAACAGCTAAAAGCAGAAAGCTAATAAACCTTTTTTTTTGCCCATGTTTGTTGACATTTTATACATAGGTCTTCCCTTCCATTGTTGGCCGCCCCCGCCATCACGGCGTCATGGTTGGCATGGGCCAGAAGGACTCGTATGTTGGTGACGAGGCTCAGTCCAAGCGTGGTATTCTGACTCTGCGCTACCCCATTGAGCACGGTATTGTCACCAACTGGGACGACATGGAGATGATCTGGCACAACACTTTCTTCAACGAGATCCGTGTTGCCCCCGAGGAGCACCCCGTGCTGCTTACCGAGGCCCCCCTTAACCCCAAGAGCAACCGCGAGAAGATGACTCAGATCATGTTCGAGACCTTCAACACTCCTGCCTTCTACGTCGCTATCCAGGCCGTGCTCTCGCTGTATGCCTCGGGTCGTACCACCGGTATTGTCCTTGACTCTGGCGATGGTGTCACTCACACCGTGCCTATCTACGAGGGCTATGCTCTGCCCCACGCTATCCTGCGTCTGGACCTTGCTGGCCGCGACCTTACCGATCACCTGGTCACCATCCTTACCGAGCGCGGCTACTCGTTCACCACCACTGCCGAGCGTGAAATCGTCCGTGACATCAAGGAGAAGCTCTGCTACGTCGCCCTCGACCCCGAGCAGGAAGCCGAGACCTCTGCCAAGTCGACCTCTCTCGAGAAGAGCTACGAGCTGCCCGACGGCCAGGTCATCACCATTGGTAACGAGCGTTTCCGCTGCCCCGAGGCCCTGTTCAAGCCCAGCAACCTGGGTATGGAAGCTGCCGGTATCCACGAGACCACCTACAACTCGATCATGAAGTGCGATGTCGATATCCGTAAGGATCTCTACAGCAACATTGTCCTGTCCGGTGGTACTACCATGTACCCTGGCATTGCCGACCGTATGCAGAAGGAGGTCTCTGCCTTGGCTCCGTCGACCATGAAGGTCAAGATTGTTGCTCCCCCAGAGCGCAAGTACTCTGTCTGGATCGGTGGTTCCATCCTGGCCTCGCTGTCGACCTTCCAGCAGATGTGGGTTTCGAAGCAGGAGTACGACGAGTCTGGTCCCTCGATCGTCCACCGCAAGTGTTTCTAAGCATTTTTTTGGTTTATACTTTTGCCTTTGTTTTTTCAAACCTTTTCGCTTGTTTTTTCTTAATCTTTTTTATTCTTTTCTTTGAAGCCTTTATAAAAAAATCACTTTTAACAGTGCTTCTTTGTTTTATTTTATTTTTTACTTGTAGAATGAGAGGACCTACAAATGGATCTGGCTCATTTGTAGCAACAGCTCACTGTTTTTGTTTTTGTTTTGGTTTTTTAATGACTAGAAAGCTCGGAAACTATTGATTAGATCGAGTGTTGATTAGATCTAGTCATTTTTCTGAACTTTATTTTGTGTGTGATGCTGACAAAATAATTTGCAACCAATTGTGCGCAGCAAAAGCATTTGCTTTTGTGTCTCCGCTTTCCTTTCCCTATAAAACTTCTTTTCTTTAATAGCAATTTACTTGTACTTTGTTGTAGAATTTAACTTTTTATTTTGTAAAGCCAGATATAATGCAAAGAACAGCACTTTTCCATTACAAGCTTTTCTCTGGGATCGTCAGAAATGAGGTATGTACAATTTGTCTACGGGACTTTCGAACACTGCTTTATTTTTTTCGGAAATTGATGTTTCGAAATTTCTTATTATTCAATAGTACTAAAAATTGTTATTTACTTTTCTATTTTACTATATAAAATTATTGTGAGTTTTTTTTCGCTAGATCCGCAACGCTGTTGGCGTTAAAGCTGAGGTTTATCGTATAGGCGGTGTACGATTCGCTAGTAGCGCCAAGATCATTAGCTCGCCGGCAAAGCGTGCTGCTGTATCTGCTGCTTCTGCTGCTAATACATCGCCAGTCACTCAAAGTAGTAGCGCAGTGCTTGCAGATAAAAAAGTTTCTGACAGCGAAAACAAGGAGTCGTCGCTTGCATTTGGCCCTACCGAGTCTAAAGACCATGACTTGACTGGAAGTCTGTTTAATCCTGCCGAGGGATACCTGCAGGGCTCCGAGTGGTCGACATCGTTTGCAGGTATGGCCACACAGCCATTTGACTCGCGGATCAGCGAGATCCTGATGGCGCCTATACAAGAGAATGAGATCGAGATTAAGCCTGATGGTCTGCTTTACCTACCCGAGATCAAATACCGGCGGATTCTAAACCGTGCTTTTGGTCCTGGTGGGTGGGGACTGGTCCCACGAGGCGCACATTCTGTTTCAGGTCGCACGCTGTCAAGAGAGTATGCGCTTATCTGCCTTGGTCGCTTTATTTCGCAGGCGCGCGGCGAGCAAGACTTTTTCGATGACAGCGGCTTAGCTACAGCTACAGAGGGATGCAAGTCCAACGCGCTAGTTAGATGCTGCAAGGACCTGGGCGTTGCAAGCGAGCTGTGGGATCCGGGATTCATATCAAAGTTCAAGGCCAAGTACTGTGTTGAAGAGTGGGTCACACATGCTGTCAAGGGAAACAAGAAGCGCATGTGGCGTCTCAAAGACCGTCAATGGGAATACCCATGGACTAAGAAATAGACGTATTCTGTCTTCTATATTTTCAGATAACTGAGACATTTATAAAGCGATGATTTCGAATGGAAATTTCTCAACATCAATATTTGCTTTTTTGGTGTTCTTGTACAGAAACAGGGCTCTTAGCCAACATATGTACAGACAGACAACATGGCATATGTTGAGTTTGTTTGGTATTGAAAAAAAAGATAGGTTTCCAACAAAAAAAGATAAACACCTGGGGGCGAGAGGGGGCTACAACATCCTCCTTTAAAGCAAATAAAAAATTTTATATTTCTACCCAGACATTTACTGCTTGGAGGCAGAGTTGCGGGAGGCCGAAGAGCGACGGCGACGAAGCTCCTCCTTGCGCTCGCGGTGCTCCTTGTTGCGCTGAGCAAGCAGCTTGGCGTACTCGGCAGCAGCCTCCTTGGACTTCTCCTGTTGGCGCTTCTTGAGGGTAACAAGACGGCGCTTGTGCATGAGAGTGCGGGGAGTGACCAGGCGCTGGATCTTGGGGGCCTTGGTGTAGGGCTTCTTCTCGGGGTTCTTGGGAGTAACCTCGCGACGGATAACAAACTTGCGCACGTCGTCATCCTTGGTCAGGTTGAACAGCTTGCGGATGTTGTTAGCACGCTTGGGGCCAAGGCGCTTGGGAGCAAAGCCGTCGGTCAGACCGGGGATCTGAGCCTCGCCCTGCTTGACAATGACAAGGGAAAGGACCGACAGATCGGATCCAACGATGCAGCCACGGACCGACTTGCGGCGACGCTCACCAGAGCGACGAGCACGGTAGCATGAGTGGCCCTCCGACAGGAGCATGCGGACGCGGCCGTTGGTCAGGATACCCTGCTTCATGGGGAAACCCTGCTTGTCGTTACCGCCAGTAATGCGGAAGACGTAGCCCTTGAACTCGTCACCAACCGAGTCTCCGGCGACCTCCTCCGAGATGCGCCGGTCGTAGAAGACACGGACTCTGCGCTCGTCATCAATGTTGATGGTCTTCTGGCAGCCGTTGGCCAGGTTCGCGATGTTAATCTACATAAGTTAATATACAAAAAAAAAACAAGGTTGATAGATTGACTATTAGACTTCAGTCGTCTAAACACATAATAGAAACCAGCTTGCCAATTGTTTTTTTTTTCAAATACTCTGGCGTAAAATGTAAATGAAAGGTGTGATGGAACGACGAGTCTCGAAAATAATAGTAAAATGTCGGGACATAAATAATAGCACAAACTGATGGTTTTCTTATCGCTTGAAAAAAAATGATCGAACAGCTTCTGTTCCTTAGTTAGTCCTTCCTTAGCTATAAGAGACTACAAGTGACCGTCATCTTATCGAAGCTGTTTATAGATAGGCCAATTTAAAAGCAAAGGCAAAGATGCTGCTGCTGATACGTCTGTGTCCTGTTTATGCCTTTAACAAACCAGAGGCTCTTTGTGATATCACAAGTTGTTAAGGAAGGGACTGTGTCATTTTCCTCTAAAAATAAAAGTGGAACGCCAAAACAAGCATTTCTGTCATCTCAAATAAAAAACATCGTAATCTGTAGAAACCAAGTCAATCTTCTCACTGTACAAATAAATATATACCCAAATGGCTCCAGCAGCACAAAATATGGCGTGGCTTTAAGAAAGTGAAATTTTAAAAATCTCATTCCCCAGAAAATAGCCAATTTCGCAATTGCTGTTGTTGTCGATTTTTTATGAGGAAGAGAATGCGCTTGGTTTGGTATAAAGCTTATAATCGAACTGTATCCATCGGCGTATCTATCAATGCATTTCTATATCTGCTGATGTCGCTGATGTGCCCTTTATCGCTGTATTTCTTCGGCCCATCTTTTATCTGCCGTATCCATCACACCGAATCCATTAAAAAACAACGGCGTATCCTTTTATATTGCATAATAGATGCTTGCCTTCATATTGCGTGAGTATGATATAAAATTTACCGCGCTAGAGGAAAAGAGGAGGAAAAATCGCTGGCTAACAGCCTGGTTTCCAGTATCAACCTCATGCACATCCCCAAAGAATTTTGTAGCTTTAGAAGGAAAAATAGATTCAACAAAAATAAATAAATCATGGTTTCCAAAAAAAAATCCACCAGTCACATGCGGGCCAATCCATTGGCCAGTACTTTTTTTCGTGCTCTATTGACAACCGTGCTATATACTATATGCTTGGCCCAGCATTGGAGGGTCTTTTTTTTTTCAAGGAGCTGCTGCTAGCATCCGATGCTTGTAGATGTCTATGCTGTTGATGCTGCTGATTCTGCTGATACTGCTACTTATGCTGATTCAGCGAATCCAGGTACTTTTGAGTAGTCGGCGTCACTTTCAATCGTCGGGGCATTGCAAAGCCTGGTGGCGGTTTGGTTGCGGCAGGCATAATTGGTGGGCGCTCATTCGACTTTTGGCGATTGCCTGCACTGCCCTCTTTGCTTTCGCTGACAAGGTTATTAATTCGGGAAACAAGACCTGTAATTCCATTTGACGACGACGATACTATTCTGGAAGCACCACTAGTAGCATCAGTCTTGCCGTTGTGAACTAGGGAAAGCAGACCAGTGCTCTCAACAGGGCTAATCTTAGATGTATTAGCGCACAGTGGTGTAGCAAATGACAGTGGTCTCCGATAAGTATTACCTGCAACGTGCTCGGTTTCTTCATAGCCCTCAACCTCAAACGAGCGAATGTCCCCTACGATTTCAGAAAGAGAGCTAGACCGGCGAACTGCAGCCGCATTCGACTCGTTATCCGTCTCTATTGCTGTGCCAATAGGCTGGCTACGCCGATTGCCTGACGTGATCGGTGTATGAGTTCCTTTCATCCGCAGATACCTTCTTGTTATCGTTTGAGGCGAGTGCTGATGCTGAGCTAATCGCATCAGCTCTTGTGTCTGCGACACGTGTGTCCTCATCAAACTATTTTGCTCCTCAAGCAAACGACGGATACTGCGCTGCTCCTCTAAAAGCTCCTTCATATGGCTGCTGTTGTTGATGTTGTTAATGTTGTTGTTGTTATTGCTGCTGCTGCTGCTGCTGCTAGCAGTATTAGCAATGTCAGCAATGTCAGCAATATCACCAATATCATAATTCTGATGTGACAACGCTGTATTAAAAGGCCTACGCGCTGGTCTAGCTATAGTGCTTGGCGTGCCGCGCACCAATGCCTGCGTGGTCGCAACGATATGTTCCAGTTTAGGAGATGGCTGATGACGAGACAGCGGTTTTCTACTAGATGACTCGACTATTGCCGGAACAGAACCTGGGTCAACCACCGACAAGCCCAGCTTCAACGAGATAGCGTTTATTGTCTCCAAGGCGCTCTGTCCATACTGCAAAAAGGACAAAAGCCGAGCTGTGCTGGTCGTCCAGTGGCTTGTCCCGACAACCTCAATGGATGCTAGCCGAATAGCCACTTTGTACTCGCTTCTTGCAGGCACCACAGTTGCATGCCGCACAACCGCTGTTCTGCAGTCTTCGGTTTTTGGATCGATCTGCACGACTCGCAAGGACCATGGAGCGCCGGCACCAAGAAATGCCTCTTTCAGTGCTCTGTTTTGGCTGCCACTGGCAACGTTAACCCAGATCGCATCCTCAGGCGGCGTCAGAGGACCTGGTTCGTGGGCATAGCTTGAGCTGTGGTCTTGCCATTTCAGCCTTCCGTGGTTGCTGCTTATATCACTACCTCGCTCTTTGTAAATGTGTGCAAGGAGCAAAGGCAGGTTCTCTATATCTACAGCTGGCGCAGTAAGCACAGAAGCTACTATGTCAAATCCAATATTGATAAACTCAAGAACCATTCCATCATCATTGCCTACGACGCAATCGCTGTTTACCCATGCTGCCATTCTGTATACAAATCCAGGCCGAATAACGCACGAGTAAAACTGGCTCTTTGAAGCTCCTATGAACAAGGGAACAGCGATATCTGTTCCCAACACAGCAGTTGGCACGCGCCTTCCTTCATAAACAATGCCCTGGTCCAGTTGATTCAAGTGGGCCGTGCCGTCAGACTCGATGTATCCAAGGAGAAACGCACAAAGGCATGGATCTGTGCTAGCTGCCGGAGAACCCCTGGGTCTTGGCAAGGCACATATCTGTTTGCTCAGCATGCCAGATATTGAAATTGACTCGGCCAGGCTATTTGTAGTGCTTATATGAATTGAATTGCTACTTTGGGCAGGAGGTCTATACATTCGAGGCGCCTCATTTGCATAGGGCATTTCTATCGCGCTCTTTGGCACTGAAACAGCGACTGCTGCGCTGTTGCCATCTGAAGTGAGCTTCCTGGGCCGTAGCTGGCGTGGCAAGTAAATTGAAGGGTCTTCACTCATCGGAATTTAAAAGAAAATACAACTAAAAAAAGTATGTTACACAAAAAATATCAGCAACAGAATAATGTAAACAAAAAAGGGGGAAAGGGGACATTGATATAAACAAACCATTTAAAAATTTTGTTTTTCTAACGAGAGTATATATTTGTATATTTATATATTTTAAATGCAAATGTTTATATTTAAAATGATAGATCGCTTCTGGTCGTCTAGATGTAGGCAGCGACAATAGCAGCAGCACCGACAAGAGCGCCAGAGATGGCCAGCTGGTGCGAGGCCGCATTGGCATCGGGAGCAGGGACCTTGGCCTGCTTAGCATTCTTCATGTCCTTGGCATCCTTGGCGTCCTTGGTCTGCTTGCCAGCACTGTCGAGGTTGTTTGTGACATGAACCTTCTTGTCGGCAGCATCCTTAGGCTTGGGCTTCTCGTCCTTGCCGACAGGCTTGACAGCGGCGCTGATAGAGCTAGATGCCTTGGGGCCAGCGGCCGAGACACTTGGTGCGCTCTCTTCGTGCTGTGTGTTGGCGCCTTGGGCCGAAACGACAGCAAACAGAGCGACAGAGGCAGCGAGAGCAAACTGAATCGACTTCATGGTCTATAATAGTGGAAGAAACAAAAAAATATAATATATAATAATAATAAAAGTTTAAAAATTAATATAAAATCTGGGTTCTTTATATTAATAGGCAATAGAAAATAGTTCAATGACGAGAAAAATCATCCATATGTGAGGGGCCGGCTGGCAACGGCGGCAATATATACATCATCTCCACATAAAGAGCTCTCCAACATTTGATGCTGCTAAAGTCACCAATGTTTTTATTTATGATCTAGGGCTATTCGTTCATATAAGACATATTTCAAACTTACAAATATGTGCATATTGTTGTAGTGGTTACCAAATGTATCATTTGTGAAACAACCAGTTTTGCCTTTTTATGCTATATTTTTACTATTTTACTTGTTAAACACAGTAAGCCTGTGGTGTCAAAAGACTTTATTAAAATGTAGTCTGTTCTCCACATTTGTGTTATATTATTACTACCAAGGCGGGATTAATAGTAAAAAAAATATAGACAAAGCTGGTATATTAAATTAAATTAAGAATTTCATAGCTTTTTTTGAGCTGTGGAGAAAAATTACAAGCATAAGCCACGTGGGAGCATCAATAGTTTTTTCCCTTTTGTGTCTTGGCTTTGATTGCAACTTGCCAAACAGACGGTTAAACTACCTCCGTTTTTTAATACTTCGTGCTAATTTGTTCAATTTTATTATTGCTGCATTTTGCTTTCACCATTATTTCCAATACTTTTTTCTTTACAAAGCCAGGGCCCTGGAATATTTGTTTCTAAACGTTTGTCATTTGTACTCCGCATAATAAGCGTATCTACCTCTATACGTAAACACACACACACACATATACACAAATCTGTCGATTTTGAACAAGAGTTTGGCCTTAGTACTCCTCCTTTTATTAGTCTCCACAAACCAACTAGCCAAGCCAAAGCATATTTCCCTAAATATTACAGAAGAAAAGGCTTTCTAATATCGATGGAGTCCAGGAGCTTGAAGCTTGCGCAAGAGATGGCCAAGGATGCGCAGAAGGCTACAAAGGGCAGCTGGTTTTCAAAACCCGAATGGGATACTGCTGCACAGTACTGGAGCAAAGCTGCGGCTTCTTACAAAACGGCGCTTCACTATGAAGAGGCAATGGACTGCTATGCAAAGGCCAGCGAGGCATATGTCCATAGCAACGCTACATATCTGGCCGCTAAGAGCGCAGAAGATGCTGCAAGGCTGGCCGAGAAGCATCTGAAGGATCAGGCAAAAGTCATTGCCTTTTACACACGTGCCAGCGATCTATTCCGCTCGCATGGGTCATCTCCAGATAGGGCCGCTGAGATGATGGAGAAGGCTGCCAAGTCGTGCGAGACGGTCGATACAGACCGTGCTCTGCAGCTCTATGATAGCGCGCTGTCCATATACGAGACCGAGGACCGCGGACGCTTTGGCATCGAGACATTTAAGCGAGTAACCCGTTTTTTGATAGACAAAAACCGTATCTACGAGGCAGTCGAGATTCAGAGCCGCCTAGCAGCAGTGTGTGAGCAGATAAACAACCGCAACGAGCTGACAAAAACACGCATGTGCATAATCATTCTTCTGCTTGCCTTTGGAGACAACGTTGCAGCCGAAAAGAAGCTTGATGAGTTTGGCCAAGACGTGTCTTTTGCCCGTTCCAATGAGGCTGAGGTATCGGACTATATGATCCAGGCCTATAACAACGGCGATCAGGAAACCTTTTCTGAGCTGGCGCGCAGTCAGACACTGGCCTTTATCGAGAATAGCGTTGCCCGTCTTGCAGCAAAAATACGGGTTCGTGGAGCCAGACGCACAGAGCCAATTGCCAATAATGTCTCCGAGACAACGCCGGGCATCCAGCAAGGTTCGCAGCAGGGTTTGCAGCCGCAGCCAGCTGCTGCTCATGTTGCCGAAGACGACGAAGACGAAGACCTGCTTTAGCTTTGTTTTTGTTTTTTTTTTTTTTTGTTTTTGTTTTCAGTGCCTGCTTTTTTTTTCTTTGCAAGCGTGATTGGAATCTGACAAATCATACAATCGTAATTACCGGCTTTTCAGTGTGGGATGAACAGAGCTTTTTTCATTTGGCTTTAAAAGCTAGCATTTTTTGGGGTTTACCAACTTTTTTCTCCTTTTCTCATTGATTTTGCTTCTTTTTTAAACGCCTGTGTAAAGTAAAAAAAGTGAGCCCAATTTTTCTTTATTAATTTCAGCAACTACAGAACCTCTTGTATTTTTTATTTGCACTGCGAAAACCAAATATCTCACACTTTACACGCGCTAGTATATCTTCTCTATTATCAAAAACACATTTTCTTCTCTTATATTTATTACAATAAACGCGCATTATTTTTTCCTGCTTTGATGTCGTCGCCTACCACTTCTCCGTCCACAAGAGCAGCCGCTGCCTCAGCCTCAGCTTCAAATGACGCGACGTCAGTTTCTATTGCTCAGCCGAGTGCCTCTTCACCTGCGGCTCCAGAAGATGCAGCAAACGCTGAAGAAAGCAGCAGTGCACCTACAGAGCTGGCAGCAGCAGCAGAAGCATCATCATCATCATCATCTAGCGTGACTGCATCGACGAGCGCAAATCCTGTTGCTGCTGGCGCTGGCTCTGCTGGCTCGACTTTGGCAGTGCCGCCAGCCAAAGCTAGCACCTCGTCGTCAAAGCAAAAGAAGAAGACTGGGGCATCAAGCTCGCTTAGCAGTAGCGCCAAGAGGTAAAGTATATAAGCAGTGTGTGCCTTGCTGCGTAGATTCTATAGTTGAGATATCTTTTTTGATATGTGATTTATTCCTGTCATGTTTTGTTTTGTCTTGTTTTTCACTAAATCATTTCTTGTCTTGATGTTTTTTTTTTGGTTTAGGATTCAAAAAGAGCTTGCTGAGATTAGCCTTGATCCTCCAAGCAACTGCAGCGCCGGTCCCAAAGGCGATAATCTGTACGAGTGGGTGTCGACCATTGTTGGGCCTAGCGATTCGCCTTATAGCGGCGGCGTGTTCTTCTTGGATATCCACTTCCCACAGGAGTACCCGTTCAAGCCGCCAAAGATTATCTTCCGTACGCGCATTTACCACTGCAACATCAATAGCCAGGGCCAGATCTGCCTTGATATCCTCAAGGACAACTGGTCGCCTGCCTTGACTATTTCAAAGGTCTTGCTCTCAATATGCTCGCTGCTGACCGATCCCAATCCCCTTGACCCGCTGGTCCATAGCATTGCGCAGCAGCTTATCAACAACCGTGCTGAGCATGACAGCACTGCAAAGGAATGGACCAAGCGCTACGCTTGTTGCTAGGTGTCTGTGAGCGACTAGAAAAGCGAGAAACATTATTTGCTTTAACACCTGGAGAGTTTACTTTTTTCTAATCAATAAAAATGGCTCTGCGAATATAGTTTTTTTTTTTGATATCTAGAGAATAAATAATATATGTAAATTTAAATGTGCGAGAGTGTGTGAATGATAAAGCCAGATTTAACAGTAGTCACAAGCCTTCAACGTTCTAATTTTAGTCGAAGGGAATGGGGCGAGCAAACGCGTTGCGAGTACCAGACGGCGCGTCCTTCTCGGCTTTTGCAGCAGCGATGGCAGAGGGAACCTTGATTCCGCAGCAGTCGGGGAACTCCTGGCCGAGCGCATAGACCTGGCTGTGGTCGCTGCATCCATGGCCGCACGCATCATCATCGTCAGCGCCATGAGCAGGGTCGCTGGGCATGCTGCCACCAGTGAACGCAATGAGCGAGCCAAACATAAAATGCTGCATGATGGGTAGTTTACCGATAACTTCAGCGCGGAACATCTTTATAAGCCCGAGGTTTACCTTTTCCCAGGACTTTGCCGCGCTGATATCGTCGATCATGGGCGAGTGCCAGCGGAGAGAGCCGGATTTGATGCTGTTGACAAAACGCACGCATTCAAAGTACATGTAGTCCTTGGAGAACTCATCGAGGATCTCTGCGTTGTGGATAGATTTTGGGCGCAAGTGCTTGTGCGTGCGCAGCTGGGCGGCGCCAAACAGAAAGGGCAGAAACTGGTAGTCGTCTAGGCCCCAGACGCCATGCGATCCGGCGGGCTCCAGCCAGTAGCTCATTTGCAAGCCACGCATCACTGCCACGTACCTGAAGAACACATGGATGATCAGGGCTCTGTGGTCCTCGGGCTTGATGACCTGGAGCTTGTGCAGGCAGAACAGGAAGGCGAGAAAGTTGAGCTCGTGTCCTGTGCCGTAGTCGATGCGCTTGCGGTTGCCAAAGCTGTTTTCCAAGTATTTTGCTACCTCGTCGATGTTTTCTGCGGGCACAAAGTCTGCAATCCACTGGGGCAGTGTTTCCTCGATTTTGTCGTAGAAATCGCGGAACGCCGGGTTGCCAAAGCGGCTGTTTGTCTCGATTGGCTTGATATTGTCGTTGGTCTGCTTGATATTCTCCAGGACCTGCAGCAGCTGGCTGACTATCTGGCTGTCCTCGATGTTGTCCGTGGTCTTGACACCGATAATCGAGTCGTTCAGGCTGGTGATAAAATCCATGAGCTCGGTGCAGGCTGGAGACTCGTGGAAACGGGCCAAATCGTCGGGTGTGAGAATTTGTCTAGTGGGAATCATTTTAAAGGAGTATGTATGTGTAAGTGTATTTTTAATATAAATTCGACAAAAAAAGAATGCAAAAAAAAGAATGCAAAAGAAAAGAAAAGGAAGAGTAAGGAGGTCACATGGAAGTAATGGAAAAACAAAATTTAAATGTTTGGAATGAGAAATGTACCCCACCGGATGTCAAACTTTAAAGGGGAGGAATTAAAGGATTGTGGAATTTACACAGCTCAAAAAGTAAAAGTATTCAAAAATTTTATATAAAAATTAGGCATTGGTAGCAGCAGCAGCCTTCTTCTTTTGAGACTCGTTAAAGTATGCTTTGACGCTGTCGCCGCCAAAGACCATGCAGACGGTCAGATAGACGCTGAGGCCGATTCTGGGAATGACGCCGCGGTAGAAGCCAGTGAATCCGTTCTTCTGGTAGATGTAGCGAGCGGTGCTAAAGAGATTGAGGTTCTGTGGGCGATCAGCGGCCTTTGTCTGCGACTGCATCTCGACACGGATGACCTCCAGCGGCTGGTTCCAGCAGGCAAGGGCGCCGCCGATAGCAGACGACGCCAGACGCTCCGAGGTGGACAGCTTGCGCGTCTTGTCCTTGCCGCGGAAAATCGACTCAGTGACACGCGAGATGCCGAAGCGCGAGCCCCAGTTGGTCATCTGGCGCAGGGCCACGGCAGATACTCCGCGGTTGAGGCCACGGATGCCCTCGCGCTGGAAGACGTCGTAGGCGATGCGCCATGTCGAGACGCTGGCATCGGCAGACTTGTGGCGAGTGACCTCGACGGTCTTCATAAAGGTGCAGAATCCCATGGTGGTGTAGGCCTGGGCTATGCCGCCGCCGACACCTCCGAACAGACCAGCCCAGCTGGACGAGAAGCCAGCAACGCGGGCCCGGTAGTCGATCTCCGAAGAGGTAAACAGAAGAACGCCGCCCTTGGTCGATGCCTCGATCCACGCCCACTACACACAGCAACAAGCATTTGACAAAAAGGAAAGAAAAGAAAGCACAATGATTAGAGCAGGCTTGATATATTTGTATTTGTGGCAGAACCTGGGTTCCGCTGTATACTCAGAACAGCAGAGCGGCTTATTTCTCTGTCCTGAACGTGAAACGGCTCTTTCCCTTTGTCAGCGACTGGTGCTTGAAAAAAGAGCCAGCGGCTAAGATCAGCATGGAACAAAAAGAAGCCGATGATCCAAAGCTTCTTTTCTTTCCCTGAGCAGCCGAAAAAAAAGGCAAAAGCAAAAAAGAGGGCCATGCGCCAAATAGCCAAATCAAGTAAGAAGGCGCCATTTGCCATTTGCTATTTGCTATATGTCTTGCTAACTAAAAATAACAACAACAGAGGCGCAGCGAGCAAAGCGACTGTCTACGTGCAAGAGCGAGCACTTACCGGAATCAGGCCCTGGTAGAAGCCAGAGATGCCGCCACGAGCATATGTCCTTTTCAGCGACGTCGCGATGCTATCTCCGCGGTTAGCTACACAGAAGAAGCAACAACAAAAAAGTACAGGTTATTAGACGACAGGTTGTTCGTGGTGGTGCAAGTGACAAAAGAGGAGAAGGAGATCAAAAAGGACTAGAAAACAGAAGGGCGTACCTGCCATGTGTGTCTTGACAACCTCGAAGGGCTGGCCTAGCGTCGATACCTCGAAGGTCTGGATGGCGGCGCCCAGTGCGATGTTGCTCCACGACAGCGGCTTCTTTTCGATGACCTGGTTGGAGCCGACAGTTGTGGATGCTGGTGTGGCTGTGGGAGAGACAGGGGCAGAGACGCTGGTTTCAATAGCTTTCGACATTGCAGCAGAGCGTGTGTACTAAGTGAATGTGTGAGAATAGTGTGGCACAAAAAAAGAGAAAATAAAAAAGTAGAGCAAGAGCAAGAGAAGAGAAGAAAGGCAGAATCAGGCTGTAGAAGAGTCAGGCACAACAGCAGCAGCTCGTACATTATATACGCTGCGACAAACAAGCAAGCAGCCCAGGAGGCGCATATGCTATTGCGATGAAAAAAGGAATAAAGAAGCAATAGCTGCCACCGGGTTCACTGATTTGCCTCCCCACCCCCCCCCCCCAGCCTCTACATAGTGCTGCTGCTGCTTTTCCCAGAGAGCGAGGACGTGCTGTTGTGGCATGGAGCTGGGCCAGAAGCCAGAAGAGCTGCTGCTGTGACTGTGCTCAAAAAAGCGCGACTTCTTGCAAACCGCGATCTTCGCCCCTTCGTTTCATGTTGCACTCGCACGACTCAGTGCCGCCCTCCCAGCCAATGGCAAAATTACACCTTCACGGCAGTTCTCATCAAGCCCTGGTTCCATCGGCCACCCTGCGCCCAATTAAAAGGCGACACCGCCTCCCTTTTTCATATAGAAAAAAAAGGTGTATAACAAATGCACAGACCGCCCCAATGCGTTCCTATGCATTTTAGGCGACTTGCTTCCAATAGAAAATCTACTTTGTAAAAATCGACTCTAGCTGCTGGCGATATGCCTCCTTGATCTCGCTGATGTCAGCCTCGAGCTCTGCCACGCGCTCTGTCTTCTCGCCCAGCATGACAAGCGCGGTCTCGTGGCGTCGCTTCAGCTCGTCAAGGTCGCGTGCCAGCTGATCCTGGTCGGCGTCTCTTTTGCGCAGGCCGTCCAGCTCGGCAGAGAGCTCGACCAGGCTGCGCGAGTACTCGTTCTTCTGCTTCAGCGCGGTCTGCAGCTGCGCCTTGAGCGACGTGATCTGCGCGCTGAGCTTCTTGGCCGACGATGCCTGCGCCGCAGCCGCCGCCTCGGATATCAGGTGCGACTGTGATTGAGACTGCGATTGCGACTCGACAGTGCTGCTGCGCCGTGGGCGGCTGTCAGTCGACGACACCGAGCCGACTGACGGGCTGCGCACATGAGCTGATGCCGTTGCTGCTAACGCTGGCGGCGACTCGCGTATGCTGTTTGCAGACTCCAGCTTTTCGCTGAGCTGGCGAATGTTACTGTGTGCCTCGTCGAGCTGTCGCTTGAGGTCAGCGCGTACCCTTGACTCTCTCAGCAGCTGCTCGCCCAGCCGCTTGGTCTCAGCCTGCAGGTCGTCGCGGCGCTTGGCCTCAACGGCGATCTGGCTGTGCAGCGCAGCCAGCTCCGACGTTTTTTGCTGCAGGGACTCGCGCAGCCCGGCGGCGCCCTTTGCTGCGTTGCGCGCCTGGGCAACCAGCTCTGCCTCGCGACGGGCCCAGTCGCGGCGCTGCTCGGTCAGGCGCGACTGCAGCTCCTCGATCTGCAGCAGCAGCGGGCGCGTGTGCTGCTGGATCTCGGCGGTGACGTCTGAGCTCTGCATCTCTGCCGAGCGCAGCTGTGCCTTAAGCGCCCTTATCTGGGTCAGCGACGACACCTCGCGGTCGCGCGCATCTTCCTCGGCAGCCATGGCCTTCTGCTGCAGCTCGCGGATCTGCTCGTGTAACCGGTTCTGCGCGGCAGCTGCTGCCTCCCTGAGGCCCTCGATCTGACTGCGCAGCTGTTTCTCCTTTTCTGCAAACGACGCGACCAGCTCGCTGCGGACCCTGGCTGACGACGAGCGATCAGAGGCCGTGGCCAGGCGGAGCTTTTCGCTGAGCTCGTCGTTCCTGGCAGCTGTGGCCTCGAGCTTGCGCTGCGTCAGATGCGCTGATTTCTCGAGGGCCTTGGAGTCTGCACGCAGCTTCTTGACGGTGTTTGACAGCCGCAGCTCTTTGGCCGACCACTGCTGGCCCTCGAGCAGCAGCGCCTCGATTCTTTTCGCGTAGCCATCGATCATCGCGCGCATCTGCTCGGGCGACGCTGGAACGGCCGCGTCGCGCAGCTTCTTCAGCTCTGCCTGGATATATGCGTTCTCTGTTGTCGGTGTCTGTTGTTCAGCTGCAGAGTCGTCCTGGGCTAAGGTCTTTGGTGTATTGGCGTTAGCTGGCTCAGATTCAGATACTTTTGCTGTTATTCTGGACCTTGTTCCGCCGTCTAGCTCGACGCCAAATGCGTCCAAAAGACTAGCGTCCAGGTCGTCGTCGCCTGTATCGCCACCCTTGGAATCGGCAGCAACAGCCGACGACAGCCTCGAAGCGACTCTGCTGCTGCTGCTGCTGCTTCTGGCCAGGCTGCTGCTGCGCGGAAGGTTTGCCTGCGACCGCGATCGGCTCACGCTTCTGCCTTCTTCTCTCCGCTGTTGTTGTCGAGATGCGCTGTTTGGGATAGGAACTGCTGCTGTTCCCGCTGTTGCTGCTGTTGTTGGCTGGCGCGCCCGTGGTGTAGCTGACCTAGCTGGCTGGCGAGGCTGTGTTTTTGACCCTGCAGAAGACGCGGTGTCAGTGGGCAATTCGAGGTAGCGGTCGAGATGAGTTTCGACCTGGTTCAGCGCGCTCTTGAACATGCTGCCCCACGAGCCCAGTCCTGTGCCAGAGGCAGTCGCTGCTGAATCTGTTGGCACTGTTGCTGTGTTGTTGTTGTTTGAGGCGGGCGTCGACGGTCGAGAGGCCCCGAGCGGGCTGCCTCCAAAGAAGCTGTTCATTGCGAGAGAAAGTAAATTGAAAATTAAAGAGAAAAAAAGCTAAGAAAGAAATTTGACTATTTTGCAGGTGGCCGTCGCTTTTGATCAAGATCAAATTCATTTGCAGCCAGCCAAAACAAAAAGCACTAGCATTAAAAAGAATAATCATGCAGCGAGAATGACTGAGTGCTGGCCGCCAGCAGCGACCTTGGAGACGCGCTTGCCTGTTATTTTTTGGCCCTCGAGCAGCAGCGGCTGGGCGACGTCCTCCTCCTCGCCGTTGCCCAGCTGCAGCATCTCGCCGTAGCCCCACGCGTACACGTGGCCGTCGGTGGTCAGGGCCAGCGTGTGGTTGGTGCCCGTGGCAAAGTCAGAGACGCCGGGGATCGCCTCGATCAGCGTCGGCAGCGTGATCGCCTTCTTGTGCACCGACACGCCGCCGTCAGCCGAGCCGAGCTGCAGCTGCTCTGTGTCCTGCACCAGCGTCGCGAACGGAAGCCCTGTCTGGTGCGAGTCGGAGCGGCCGAACGAGAACAGCCGGCCGTCGGCGCCGAGCGCAATCGAGTGGTGCTCGCCGCCGCTGATCTTGACGATGCGCTTGTCGCCCAGCGCCGCGACCGCCGTGGGCTCGTACACGATCTCTGCGCTGCCGCCGTCAGCAGGCGCCAGGCCCAGCTGGTGGAAGTTGTTGAGCCCCCACGCATACACGGTGCCGTCGCTGGTCACGGCAAAGCTGTGGTACGAGCCGCAGCCGATGTGCTGGACGTCGTGCAAGCGGATGCGCTCGGGCGTCAGGCCGTGCAGCTGGCGCCGCTCCATGATCAGGCGGCCCAGCTGGCCCTGCTGCCCGTAGCCCCACGCATACACCTTGCCGCTGGCCCCCAGCGCAAGCGCGTGGTCGACGCCGGCGCACAGATCCACCACCGGCTCGCGGAGCGCGTTGATCACCAGCGGCGTGTCCTGGATGCTGGTGCCCTCGCTGAACCCCATGATGCCCTCGGCGCTGCGGAACGTGCCCCACGCGTACACGTGCCCGTCCTCCGACAGCGCAAACGTCGCTGAGTCGCTACATGCCACACGCGTTATGCGCACGCCGTCCAGCCCCGCCACCGCCGCCGGCTCAAACTCGTCGCCGCCGCGCCCCAGCGCCTTCTGGTCGTTGCAGCCCCACGAGAAAAGCCGCCCGTCGGCCGTCAGCGCCATCGTGTGCAGCCCGCCGCTGACGATGTCGACGATCTTCTCGCTGTCCAGTGCACCGATCGGAAACGGCTTCTTGCGCTCCACCATGTCCTCGCCCAGCCCCAGCTGCCCGCAATCGCCGTTGCCAAACACAAACACCGTCCCTGCCACCGCTGCGCGCTGTGCCAGCTCACGCACAAACGCCGTGCGCGGCTTGTTGAATGGCCTGGGCGCCGGCATCCGAGCTACCTTCTCTTTCTTTTCGCCACCATCTGCTGCTGCTGCTACTGCTGTCTTTTCTGCCGCTGCCTTCTTCGTTGGCGTGGCTTTCTTCGGCTTGGCTATCGCGCGCTTCGGTGACGCTGCTGTCTTTTTTGCCTCTGTCTTTTTTGCTTCTATTGGCGATGTTCTGGGCTTCTTGGCCTCCTTGGCCTGCCCATTGGTTTTTTTCGCTGCTGTCGACGGCTTCTTCGTTGGCTCTTTGGCTACTGCTGCTGCTGCCTGGCCTGACTGCGTCCTGCGTTTCTTCGCCGCGTTTCCTGCCTCATCCGTCGGCTGGCGCGCCTCTATGTCTTTGCCGTTTCGCGCAGAAAGGGCAGTCATTTCGATACAACAAAAGATAAAATATGTAAAAATGGCCTCGAAATGCTTTCTTTTTAGTTCCTTTCCTTATTTGTATATAAATATCAATAAAGTGTATGGATAATAGGGCACTCTTCTCTCGACCAAAAAAGTAAATTCCCAGAATATTCGCACACCCGCCCAAATGACGATTCTTGAGAAAGCGACGTGCATCATTAAAAAAAAACAATACGGCCACGTACATGGCCAAACAAGGCCTGAACAAAAAGAAAAACCGAATCAAATATTTCAGCTCCTTTTCAGGCCTTCTCCTTATTGAAACTAATAGATCAAACTATAAAAAACGCGTCCTGATCTGCTTATAGCTTTTCTTCTTTTCTTTGCTGCTTCGTCCGCGTTCTTGTCTCTGCCAAAAATGGTCGATTCATAAAATACCCTTACGTTTAACAGCTGGCATAGTGATAATGCTATCGGGTCTTGCTCTGTATCAAAATCTAAAAAATAAAAATAAAAAGCACAAACAAAAGTAATACTGACTGAAAAAAGAGAAGAAAAAGAATCAGTAAAAAAAAAGGGTTCGCGAATCGAAGACCACTTGCCTATCAACCATAGAATTAAAAAAATCCCTCTTTTTCTCAGAGCTGAATTTTTTTTTTTTTGCTTGAGAAATCGGTCTGTTGCCCTCACTCAAGACAATAGACAATAAAGCAATTTAATATGAGGCTTCAACAGTAGTAGTTACCAACAAAGCCTTTTTGTAACAAACAACAAAAATAAAGAGAAAAAGTAATTCTTTTATTTGTTATTAACTGCTCTGGACCTCATATCTCTTGCCACGGAATCCATATATGCCCCAGTTGGCAATCGCCCATTCCTGCAGGTTCCTAATTCCAAAGTCACGCTTCAGGCTGGTAAACGGATTAGAGCGCGGCTTGAGCAGCCAGTCAATCTGCCCACCAAAGTCCTCTTCAAGACCCCTGACATCAGTCTCCATATCCTGCTGATGGAAGCCCGTCGCAAAGATCGCACACTTGGTCTCCAACAGCTTCTCCACCGTCAGTCGCCAGCCAGAGCGTGCATTGGGATGCGCCAGTCCGGGACTAAACATGAAAAACACATCTGTAAACGGATCAAACGGCGCAAAGTTCCAGATCGCATCGTGGAAATAGCCCTTGTGGTACTTCAGCGCCAAACGCGAAGAAACCACTATCGTCGACCGCGTCTCCTCGGCCGCTGGAATGCACTCGGGCCCGACAAAATAGATGTGGATCGGGCTGCTGGGCAGAAGATACGACAGCTGCAGATACAGATGAGGCGGCAGCATTGCCTCGGCCCTTGCTCCCAGCACAAAGATACGCAGCGGCGTCTGCTGCATCTCGAGGTCCTTTTCGCTGCGCGCCAGCTCGTGCTCCTTGATCGTTGTGCGCAAAGCTGTCAGCGACTTGAGTCCCTCTGGCGTCAGACCCGTCGACAGCGTAAATGGACTGTACTGGTGCAGAGTAGCCCCGATAGTGACCGGATAAGTCAGTACTTTGCTGACATGCCGCATCGACCGGTCAGAGTCGACATTTGTAAAGGACCTGGTGTACAAAAACGTGTCCCAGCTGGTAAAGTTCACAACCACCTCGGGAAGCTGCGCCGAGGGAAACTCGAACTCGCGCAAAGTACGCCCCGACCGCAGATCGTGCTCATCCTCGTTGGCCTCACGCAGATGGCTGCATAGTTCCTCGCGGTGCTTTGTGTCCTCCCCCCAGTGCTTTTCAGTGCAGTGCGTCGGATACCCGCAGTCGGGGCATTCGAACGCTGGCTCCCGCGTCGCAGCATGACCCTTGGCCGTCGTCTCGATCACACAGCTCGGGCAGCATCCATGGTTTTGGATAAGCACGCCCTTCTCGCGCATCTCCTTGATTGGTGACTTGGACAATGGGTGAAACAGGTCATCGGGCTTAACCAGAAGCCGCTGCCTACTTCCGGCCATCTGCTCCTCGCTATCGGTTTTAGGCGGTGAGGGCGCAAACAACGACTTTAGCGAAATGTACCGCTTGCTATGCGCTGCTCCCGCTATCAGATCAGTCGGGGCAACCAGCAACGGCTCTTTTGTGTACAAGAACGAGCGAGACAGCAAACTGCTGCTGCTGCTGCTGCTGCTGCGAGGGATACGCCGCCAGCTTCTGGCAAAAAGCTGCGCAGACTGTCTAGAGTTCATAGCAATAGCTTTTTTATTGTGAACTTCCACTATTCTAAGTATATTATTGCTCTGATTCTATTCAACAAGACGATTGCTAATGATTTAAAGATAGAGTGGCAAAGATTTTATAATAAAGATAATCGAATAAAGTTGGCAAAAAAATTGTTAGCTGTGATTGCTCTTTTTAAACAAATTGAAAGGCCCAAAGCAGATAAGTTGAGAATTCGCGCATACTGTAGCAAAACAACGCTTTTTGTAATGATTTCCGCTTGATCAGAGGATTTAGAGCATAGTACCTCTTTTTTTTGCAAAACTATTTTGTATGCATATGTAAGTTTGACTCAAAAAAAAAAGATTCAATGGATGGAATGGCTCTGGCAACCGATCTTTCTTTCCTCATCCATTATAAATAGTGCTTAATTGCTCTCGCTTCTTGAGTTAAATCGTGCGTTAAGACAAATTTTAAATACTTCAAGTCACTCTTTTGGTACGTTTTTTTTGCAATGGATTCGGCATATGCGAATGAATGAATCGATAGATGGATAGATGGATGGATATATGGACACACAAGCTGATGGATGCGGCTACTCAGCACAACGATTCAATCAAAAAGAAACATCGATTAAAGGCAGTGGGTGTCTTTTTCTGGAGAACACAGATTGTTTCTGCGTTGGATACGAATATATGACGGTGTTTCCATTCGATACTGATGGATTCAAAATAAGGGCAGCTATAAGGGTTTTCAGCGATCGGTCACACTTTTTTCCCTCAATTTCTCAAAATCAGGCAAATTTGGTTGACCAACTTTTGAATATCCCTTCCCTTCCCTTTTTTTCCTGATTCCAAATCTTGGAGAGTATGACAGTATTGAGCTTGTTGAAATATCCACCTGTCTCCTGTGAAGAAAATGGCTCTAAGTAGCTATCGTGTACAAACGCAAAACTAAACGGCAGCCTATATTCATTACATACGCAGGATATTGAGCTTTAAGCCAGCTTGTTTTTCTCTGTAATTCCATCTAGTCTTGTGTGTTGTTCATTTCTCAAGAGGCAAGCGCTTCTACGAAATTTTGCATTTCAAAGCAACCAGCAGAATCGATATATACCATGCATTGTTTATTGCTGCTCTTTCAACGATGTGGCTCTTGAAGCTTTTGTTGTAGTGCTTTACTAAGTTGATCTGCCTTTTTATTCCTATTGTAGAAAAATGCGTTACATTGCTGCCTACCTGCTTGCCCAGCTCGCCAACCCCGAGGCTACTCCCTCGAACGATGCTATCACCAAGATCATCTCGTCCGTCGGTATTGAGGTCGATGCTGACCGTCTCTCCCAGCTCCAGGCTGCTCTGGAGGGCAAGGGCATCAACGAGCTGATTGCTGAGGGTCAGTCCAAGCTTGCCTCTGTTCCCTCGGGTGGCGCTGCCCCCGCTGCTGGTGCCGCTGCCGGTGGTGCTGCTGCTGCTGCTCCCGCTGCTGAGGAGAAGGAGGAGGAAGAGGAGGATTCCGATGAAGACATGGGCTTCGGTCTGTTCGACTAAGCGCCCTAGTTTGGTATCCATTGACCGCGCGTCGCTTTTTTCAAAGTTTTATTTTTGTAGTGACTTTTCCCGCCACCGTGTTCCACTGTGGTTGGCATTGTAGCAAAATAAAAAATTCTAATTTTCAATAATTTGCAGCTTTTGCTTTATTATTGCTGATGGTTTTAATTTGGTTGCAAACTCAGATAAATGGTCGTCTAGTCCTCCATAGATCCATAAATCATCAGGGGAAGTGGGGAGCCGTTGTCAAAGCGCTCATGTATATTATCCACATTTGTTTGTTCATTTTGTCTTTGTTATAAAGAGAACAGCATCAGCAACAAAAATATTGATCGCTAGTATCACAGGATTCGCTGTGCATTTCATGTGCCGTATGGGGGTGATGCAGGGGTTACAGTGTAGAAGAAAATTGAGTTGTTAAAGGATTAAAAAGGACCAGACCTTGGTTTCCGTCATTTTGTCTCCTCTATTTCTGTTCCAGCCCTTTACCACTTTGTATTTCTTCTTTGTCACTTTTCTCTTGTAGTCTATTTAGTAATTTATACTATATCACCCTACCTATCTATTCTCCTTCCTCTCTTGCATCTGTGCTAGTATCTACACAGCCATGAAATTCGGCAAAACGATCGAGACCAGCGCCAAAGAGCTTCCTGAGGACTGGCAGCCATACATAATCCAGTACAAGCAGCTTAAAAAGAGCATAAAGCAGATTGTCCGAGAACTGGACAACACGTTCAGAACTCTCAATCTCTCGCCACCGGTAGAATCGGGAGAAACCCAAGAAGCATCACCATTTCAATCTCCAGATATATGCAACGAGGATGATGGCAACGACGCATCTCAAAGCATGTCTGCTTCTCCTGACCAAGAAATAGAAAGCAATGCGCTGCATCAAAGCTTAGCCAAAATAGAAAACCGCTCATCTAATATCCAAGGCACGGCGTGCATGAAAATAAATAGCAGTGTCAATGTGCCTGACAAGATCACATACAATATAGAAAGTAAGTATTGGTCACTTTTTTCTCATCGCTTTGAGCAAAAAAAACAATTTAATTGTTGCATAGTTAAAAGTTATTTGCATTTAATACAAATCTTGAATTAACATATATAAGCTCTGCTGCATCATGCAAAAAACGCTTTTAATTTTTTATATCGAAGACTTTAGAGGATAGCAAGGGCATCGTGCATCCGATAATAACAGTAACGCTTAACCGACCAGTTCCGGTATCTAATATCAGCGATCAGATACTAGAGCTTCCAGATGTGTATATCAGCAGCACTGCTAATGCTGCTATTTCCGAAAGCGATCCCGCTGCTGCTGGTGCTGATAAAAACAGCACATCTAATCCGAATATAGCCAAAGTTATTCTGAATACTTCTGATAGCGGATCTCCAGCACAAATAGCTCGTTCAGAATGCACAGGCAACGAAATAAAGATCGAGTCAAGGAGAGAAAACGATGCTCAAGAGACCCAGGTTATCATGCAACTACAGGCAGACCAGTTCTTTTTTGGCCAGCTTATCCGCTACATAGAGCGCAGCCAGGAGTTTGAGAAAACATACACTAAACAGTACAGCACCAATGTCACCGCTCTAGGAAGCGAGCTGACCGCTGTGACGTCGCCATACAAGCGCGATTTCGAGATATGGCGCGAGCTGTTCCGGCTGTATATCGACGCAGACGTCTGGGAGCACACAGAAGGCGACTTTAGACCGACTAACACGGCCAAGGAGGGCCAGGAGCGGTTTGCAAAGTTTATGCAGCATGTGGACAAAATCGGGCTGACCAAGCGGTTTTGCGATCCTCTATCGCTAAATCTACTGGTTAACTTTTTTAAGCTAAACTCTGAACTGACAAATCTCAAGCTGCTTCAAGAGATGAACGAGTTGGCAATGCGC
Source organism: Coemansia asiatica (assembly GCA_027478445.1). Taxonomy (NCBI): domain Eukaryota; kingdom Fungi; phylum Kickxellomycota; class Kickxellomycetes; order Kickxellales; family Kickxellaceae; genus Coemansia; species Coemansia asiatica. The sequence goes on from JANBOH010000006.1 coordinate 132,922, forward strand.
AAGATCTTGAAAAAGCATGACAAGCGCACGCAGCTTGTGTCCAAGACGCAGTTTCCCCAGTTTGTTACCATTGACACGACGACGCTGACAAAGGCACTGATCTATACAATTCACACCGAGCTGGTAGGCGTCGTGCCCCAGATAGACGACTATCTATGTCCGATGTGCCTAAACATTGCGTGGCGGCCGCTGCGCCTTGACTGCGCACATGTGTTCTGCTCCCGCTGTGTGGTCAAGGCATCCAGACGCTGTATCTTTGATTGTCCAGTCTGTCGGGCCAAGAACGCCATATACAGGGCAGGCGTGTCTAATATCGACAACGCACTTTTGAATTTCCTAAAGCTGTACTTCCCCAGGGAGGTCAAAGAGAAGCAGCGAGACATTCAGCAAGAGATATCTCATGAAGAAACAAGAGCAATCGTTGCTGCTCATGCAAGGGAAAGACCATGTTTGATCATGTAATCTGCGAATCTATTTTAGGCCCTGTAATTTTTTTTTATCATTTTATAAAAAAAATTACCTTTTGGGAAGCAAACTTATGCAAAAAAAAGTTTGTTTCGAATGTACCTGTTTTTATATTTTTTTTACCACTACCACTTTTCAAAATAAAATTCTAATTTGTCCTAGAGAAATTGAGAGAGAAAGACGCAAAAAGGAGCGACTCTAGTATATATATATATTTATTTATTTATTTATTACTTTTATAAATTTTTAATTCGCTTACTTGTATATTCAGACAAATGCTGCGCATTTTAGCGAGTCGCATCGTAAGGCAGCGTGGTATCACCTCTAAGCGCCTTATCCGTCATACAAATTTGGTACCTAGCAAGCTGAGCCAGATACAGGAAAGGGCTTTCACTAAAGGTCTGCCATGCCATGGACGCCCACGCCAATACGAGGACCACTCGCGGTATCCACGCCCCCGATCCACTAGACCCCATCGACCTGAACATATTGCCAATGAAGCGCTCATGGATCAGATTAATGGCATCCCAGAAGATAATGGTGCCGATATTCTTGAGAAGATCAAGATTACAGATGAAGAGATCAGCAAGATCTATGACTCTGTCATGGACGCAGACCGTCGTCGGGAGCGAGACGAGCAGTCGCTAAGGCACAGATCTCGAGAGCAGCATCTGCAGATGCGTAGAAGTGCAAGAGAAAAGCTAAGAGGCGAATCGGATATTGACGACGCATCCAGTGCTAGCGAAAAATCCAAAAGCGACGCAGACAGCAAAAAGACTAAGGATGAAAGGTCTTCCAATTTAGAAAGCGGACTTATCACAGAGAAGACCATGGAAGACATGGTATTTGTCGACACAAGGACGATTCGCGAAATGGAGGAGGGTAGGCTTGAGCTGATTGCTTCTTCGGAAAACCTACAAGTAGAGAGGCTTAAGGAAAGAATTAAGGATGCTCGGAACATTGGCAATTCTAGCGAGGCCTCGGATAAAGGTTTAGAGGTTAGCGAACTCGACAAAAAGGCCAGTGATCTACTTGCCGACTTGTCGCCTAAGCTGACTCTAGCAGAGTTCAACCACGTTATCTTTGCAAATATGGTTGCTGGGCGTATTGACGAAGCTGTAGCCGCGTACAACTTGATCGAGGAGGCAGGGCTAAAGCCTGACCAGACCACATTTGCAAATCTTACTCTGGCACATGCCAAGGCAGGCGACTTGCCAGCCGCGATATCCATGTTTAAGCAGCTCGAGGATTATGGCTTGGAGCCGACTCTGTATTCATATGGAACGCTTATCAAGGCATATGCAGAGTTTGACCGAGTAGACGACGCATTCCGTGTATACGAGGCAATGAAGGCGCGCGAGGTATGGCCCAATCTGCCCGTGTACAACAATCTTATAGTTGCCTGCCTTAAAATTGGAGACTACAAGCGCGCGTGGGGAGTGTTTGAGCATCTGCGCTACACGATCGCCAAGCCAGATGAGATCTCTTTTTCGATTATGATCCACACATGCGCCAAGAACGGCGAGGTCGAGAAGGCAATGAATCTGTTTGAAGAGATGATTAGCAACAATCTTACTCTTTCGGATGTCACTTTCAACTCGCTTATCCATGCATGTGCAATGCGCCCAGACTATTTCGATGAGGGATTCCGCATGCTTCAGCTCATGGAGGCGCAAGGGTTCCAGCCGGACTTTTACACATACAACACATTGATATACGCTTGCGCTCGTAAAAAGAACCTTGGACTAGCTCGGTCTCTGTTTAAAGATATGCTTGAGAGATCCATGGATCCAAGCAAGCAGGGTCTGCTAAAGATTGATCCCGTAACCATTACAAATATGATGTGGGCATATTCGGGCTATCTATATAACACAAAGACCTGCTCGTGGAAAATGGCACAAAAGCACGAGACCCTAGCAATGGATGTTCTGCACGCAATCAAGGCACAAGAGGAGAATTCGGCTGAGAAAGCGCATGAATCGCTGGCAAAGACATTTTCTGGTTCATCCATATTAAAGCCCAGTCACAGCGCTTCATTTGCAAAGCTCATCGAGGCGCAAGAGAGAGCTGCACGGGCAACACGCGAAATTATCGATGGCAAGTCAAAGAAATTGCCCAAGGAGATCCGTGACAAGCAGAACCTGGATCTGATTAATGTGCTGATGCCTGAAAAAGTTCCTGAGCTGCACAACTCTGTTGGCTCTGAAGCTAGGCGTGTGATGCGGTTCTATGTCGATGCTCTTGGCGGGCAAGTCAATGTTCAACTTTTAAATGCATATATATCGGCTATGATATGCAATGGACGCTATCGCGACGCATGGCACGCTATCCTCCACGACTTTAAGAAGCACGATATCCCAAAGGACGGCTGGACTTTCCAGCGCATGATCCGGCTATGTGCGCGCACTCGCGATGTGCCCACTGCGTGGCGGGCATGGGACGAGTTCAAGGCTTGGCGCGCAGATGTTGAGACGGCTCTGAAAACGCCTGGGCATGAAAAGCTCAAAAGGTCTCGTACCGCAGTCTACAAGACAACATCACCTGATCTGGCCGCAGGTAACAGCAGTCTAACCAATGTCTCTGGACAGAACGGGGATGAAGAGGCGATGAACAGGTCTAGTCGCGAGATGTTAGCGCTTGCAGAGGGCATGGAATTTCCTGGCGAAAACGCGCTTCCTGGGGTCATTGCTGGCGGAGGACTTGCAGTTTTGCCATCGGATCGCGAGATTGCGCGCAGAAAGATCGGGTGCGATATGAAGACCGAGCATGCTACGTATATCGAGATGATCACCCTTCTTGGCAGCTGCGGTGATTTCCGGTCTGCAGTCAACCTTATTCGCGAGGAGAAGACCAGTATTCTGGAACACCAACACAGGCCTACTATGGAGGACGTAAATAGTCTGTATCAAAACGCAGTGGTTGCAGGGGATAAGCACTCTGCTCTCGATATCCGCAACCTATGCATGCAAAAGCCTATTCACTCGGCACGCAGGGCCCTCCATCGCAAATGGGGAACGTCGTTCAGCTGGGACTTGACCGATCCACAGAGAAAATCACTTAGCCGGCGCTTCCCAGAGGAGTTTAGGCCTCGCAAGGCGCCATTCAAGGACGGCGAGCAAGTTTCCCTTTCAAGAAAATAATTGTACAAGGCGCATTCATTTATAGAGCCTCTAAGCTTTGGTTTTAATAAAAAATTTATTTCTTTAAAAAAAGGACAAGGATGAGAAAAAAAGACAAAATGAAAAAAGGAAAAATAATATAATCCCTCTACAATTCAGTTAATAGACAAGACTGTTTATAAAGCAGCATACAGCAATTACTACAGTGATTCCAAGCGTTACTCGCTGACCAACTGCAACCACGTCATTGCCACTTCTTGGAGAGAGATCAGCTAAAGTAGACATCTGAGTAGCTGCAAACGATCCAGCAAGAAGACAAGTGTAGCAACTACCAATAAGCCAGTTTGCCATGCCATTAAGCTCCATGATCACTAGGATAAGAGTGGTCATCGGTATAATGACCAGATATGTGCAAGAGGTAGTAATTGCATCTGATATTCTAAAGTATTCTTGCTGGAACGCTAACGTGGTTTCAGCAGATGAACCGGCTGCAGATGTAGCTTGTACGACTCTGCGGCGAAGCTGCGCCTTGTAGCTCCAGATCCTTCCAACAAGAAATACAACAACAAGCAAGACAAAGGGCACGTAGCATCCAGCAAGCGGAAGCTGGCTATACAAGTGTCTAGTTGCGATTTTCTCTATAATATCAGATTGCATATCTAGCTTTGACGAAACCTGCGAGTTTGCCTGCTGCGCAGCTTGGTTCAGCTTGTGGATATAGTCTGCAACCAGGGGATCGCGATTGCTGTCAAACACCTTCTCTGGCCATGAGGGCGTTGCATTTTCTAATCCAGACGAAACAGAGTCTCGAAGTCTATTCATGCTTGAGCCAAGATCAGAGCGTAGCTGCATACCGGAGCCACGGATAAACGAGGCAGCGCCGTTCAGCTTTCTAGAAATATAGCCGCGGATGCCACTGCTCATTTCCTGGCTCTTGAGATTAGCCTGCTGCGCCGCATGTCTAGCCTCGTTGGTCATCCTATCACTCTCTACATAAATTTTGTCATAAAAGTCATCGCCTGCATGCTTAATACGCTTTGTTACGTAGTGCACGTCATCCTGAGCCCTGTCTTTTGCGCGCTCGGCGTCGTCCTTGATATCGCGGCCCCAGTTGTTAGCCTTTTTCTGAGCCTTGCCCTTTATGCTCTGACCATCCTCCTTAATTGCATTTTCCGCGCGATTGACGTCAGCTTTGATCTCTTGGCCCAATTCATCAAAGCTCACTTTTGCTTGATTTCCAAGACTGTAAACCCTGTCCTTGGCACCCTCGCCCATGTCATTGACATTTTTCTTGACTTGCTGGCCATAATCGACAATGTTGCTAGTGATATAGTTCCCAGCATCGGCAGCATCGCGCTGTCCCTGCGAATAGATGTCGTTTGCATGGCTAATCTTTGGAGCGAAAAATCCATGAGCCCGGTTGGTGAACACGTCCCACAAGTGATACTCTGGAGTAGCCGTAGAGGTCACTCGTGCAACAATTGTCATTGTCGTAAGCTCGGCATCAGTAACTACTTCGGCTTGGGCCATTTGAACGGATAGGATCATTGCTATAGCACAGGCAAATGCCACCAGAAATGCAGATGGCGCCTGTATAATCCCGAAAAGCGAAGACATCATTTTTTACTTGGAAATCCTCAAATATAAAATATAATACCGCAAAAAGGGATATAAATATAAATCAATAGTCTCCGAATAGATTAAAGAAAATAAAAAAGAAATGGCAAAGATATCGTTATATGAAGGTTAAGAATATGAATATGAATATGAATA